>JAAFKN010000273.1:0-16049 GCA_011800035.1 Thermochaetoides dissita | reverse complement strand
TTCTCCTCGTTTACTCCTACCCATGACCGTTTGCGGCCCCGTCGAAGCTCAAGGATGGCCTTTTGATCCCGGGCAGCGTCGCGATAGGCACGATAAGCATGCATCTCGAGGTTTGCGACACTGGCGACATTCATCGGGTTCGTCATAACATCTGTCGCTCCCAAATCAAGGCAGCGCTTCATCATTCGTGTGCTAGCCGACCGACGCTCTTTGGGGTCCCAGTCGCTGCCCGTGCCGAGTCCTGAGCCATTGGTCCCATTTGGACCACCCGATTGGTGATCGCCATAGGGAAAGCCGACAATGGGGACGGTGACGACCAGTTTTGACGCATTTCGAAGGTACGACTCGGAAATGATCCTTTGCAGCAACGGCAAACCGTACAACTCTTCCTCCTGACTCTCGCGGCCGTCATGCAGCGATAACCGAGAGGGAGACGGGGATCTCGAACGTGACAACTCAGGGAAAGTTTCCTGAAAGGGAGTATCAAGAATGAAAAGAGTCGGCCTAAGTGCGACAATCGAAGTTTCCTGAAGGCTCAGCCATTGGGTCAAGCAAGCGCCCCCGGCGCTGCAAAGATGAACTGAACAGACATATTAGTATGCTTCATTCCGAAGAAGAACGAAGAGTGGGCAAACGCGCCGTCGCGATATGGCATACCTTCATCGAAAGCCTGCAAGAGCAGGCCGACATTTTTGGCCAGATGCGCCGATTCCCAGCGCGAAGGATCCTTCTCCCAGGCCCAATCCGCAGCCCTGACGGAGCGATCCTGCGCGACGCACCGGTCGACATATATGACATTGCACGAGACACTCTCCATGGTGGGATGCTGACAAGCGACCAGTCTTGCGACCAGGTGCGCTTCCACCACGGAACAGAGCGTAATAAGAGCCCAGAGACTCGGGTTCCCGAATCAGGCACCGCTACTGGGAAAATGGGAAATTCAGCACCAAACAAGCCAGCCCGACGGGGATATAAAGACGGCGAGATGGCTCTAAATGCGGTGGCTGAGAGACGAGAAGGCGAAGTTGGGGAGACTGGCTGGATACGACGGGAAGCGCCTTCACCGAAACACAATTCCTATGTCAGGATTAAACGATGCCCGTTCGTGGCAGGAGTAAAATGGAAGGGAGTGGCACGGCCTAGGGCAAAGACACGGCGATGCGAGTTCGGAAGGCGTGCGATAAGGTCGAGTCGAGGCCTTGGAAGACGAGGTTCCGGCGCGCTGAGCGGAGCCGACTCGAGTGGACTTTCGTGGGCGTGACGGAGTCAAAGATCGGACACGGGGCTAGTAGCAGTGACGGCGGCGGAGGGTCAGTGTGGTGCAGAAACGACATGCCGTGGCTGGCGCGGAATCGGGGGACAGCGGTCGTGGTGATGGCACGGGCAGAGCGGGCAGAGCGGGCAGATCGGGCAGCGTGGGTATGCTATGCTGTCTGGTTGTGGACGGGCAGGATGGACGCACAGGGAAAACGAGGACGCCGGGCTGGGCTGGTGCGCCTGAGCAGAGGAAGATTTGGATTTGGGCACAGGGAGCACAGGAAGAGGCCCGGGCCCCGTCAATTCGTGCCACTGACAACGGTGCTGGGTCCGGTGGATCAGAAGTTGGAGTCAAGGAGAGAGCGTGGATAACGGATGGAAGCTAGACAGCGACCAGGTGGAGTCGGTCGATGACGAGGGCGGGGGACACCCAGCGGGCGGAGAGATAGCGGAGGTAAAGTCGAAGAGGAAACAAAACAAGGCCGCGAGATAACAAGTTGACCTGGAAGTGGCCCGGGAAAGGGAGTGGGAGTGAAAGAGGATGAGGAGAGGAAGAAGAGGAAGAAGAGTAAGAGGAACAGGAACAAATGAGAGAACGGGAAGCGGAAGGCGGGTAGGTGAGCGAGAAGTGCGGTAGGTACAGATTAGTAGTGCGGTACGAGATGCTATGTCCTTGTCCTTTCGCAATGTCTTTTTTGTCTTGTCCGTTTCCCCCCTTGTTCGTGGGATCGCGGTGGCTGTTTCTTCGTGGTGGCCCGGGAGCCAGCAGCCAGCAGCCAACAGCCTGTGCCTGTGCCTGTGCCTGTGCCTGTGCCTGTGCCTGTGCCTGTGCCTGTGTGGGTGAGCCTGTGAGGCTGGAGAGAGCGCAAAAGAGAGAGCGTGTCCAGTGTCTGGTGTGTGGGTTGTGGGCTGTGGTGTCAAGAGAGAAACAAGACACAAAGGACAAGAGATGGGACGCGGCAGACTATCTAAGGTAGGTAGGTATGTACCGGTATCCAAGGAGGTAAAACTGTCCCCGATTCTCGGGCGATCTGGATTCTGGAGTTCTGGACTCGACAGCAGGCGGGGGCCGGGTCTGTGTGTCCTACAGCGCAGACTGCAGCCAGCAAGAAAGAGTTGGGAACGCGAGCTGCAGTTTTAGGCGTGGAGCTTGCGGCCTGTTCGCCTGCTCGACATGAGAGTCGCCCAGGGAAGGAGGTCGCTAGGTGACCTGCAAGCCAAGCGAAAAGCTGAGCAGCCCGCCCAAAACGCCAAATACGCAAGGCAGAGAGGCAGAGGGCAACTCCACCGACGTCTTGCCAGCTGCCGGCGCGCTCGAACCCATGGGGCAAATCAAGCGAATTTTTTTTTGACTGGCCAATTGCCAATTACTTAAGATCCCTGGCTTTTTTGCTTTACACTAACTGATATTACTATTCTGCCACCGATGATACCTTTCCAGGGTGAGGGGACCGGCGACGGCGACCGTTGCGAATGGCAAGGCACGCGAGATCAAGGGCGCCGATGTGGATGTGGATGAATGAGGATCAAAAACAAGAGCGCAGCAGCCAGCAGCCAGCACCATCAGCACCAGCACCAGTACCAGCACCAGCACTAGCAACTGGCTGGCCAGCCAGAAGCCAGCAGGTGGGAGGGCCGCGAAGGGGATTCTCGCGTCGGGGGAAGCCACGGAAAGTGTGTGGGTGCGTGTGGGTGCGTGTGGATGCTGTGTGTGGGCTAGAGTGGATATGGTGGACCCCCTCCCAGCGGCAAGACACCAATCAGCGCGCAGCATCTGGCGGGGAGGGCTGCGCGAACGGGAAAGGTGCAATCTGAGGGATAGCCGGGGCAACGCTGGGCAGACGCTCAGTGGTCTGCCAGCGGTGCATCGACGCTCCATCGAAGGGCCCCTGGCCTTCTTGGCCTTCTGGGTGTCTTCTCGAAAACCCGTCGAACAACACCTCTGCCGTCTTCTGCGGTCTGCCCCCTGCGGGCCACCACAGACAGCGCCGAGCCAGCAGGCCAGCAACCGTCCCATCAACTCGCCCAATGCGCAGTCCTCGCTGCGCTTTCTGCCCGCCGAAAGCCCCCGAACGCTAACAACTGCAATGCAACCGCCCTGCAGCCATGCCTGGGACTCGGCGACGATAGCGACAATGTTGTTGCCCCAGGAGTTCCTTTGGCCCATGTCTGTCTAACCTTATAATAGCATCGAGGCTCGAGTTGCTACCTTATACTACACTACAGTAGGTAGAATGCCAATAACCCGGGCATGGTGTGTACGGTGTAGCTCAACGGCACCAGCTCCGAAGATGCAACGTCTTCCTGGTTGGGATGGGTTCCAAAAGGTCCAGCTGCCAAAAAGTGAGCAACTCGACTGGTGAAGCTCGCCGAGACTGTCAACCGATGGGCGCATCCCTGGCTCGGCTTTCGTGCGGCGCCGAGATGGATGACGGCATCGGTGCACACAGCACAGAGCAGGGCGATTTGAGAAACACTTCAGACTCGAAACCCGGCTTCTACCAAGCTCTTCGGACGCCAGCCGCGAGAATATAGATTGCAGCCGTTTCTATAATGCTCTAATACCTATTGCTGTCCTCGCCCGACCCAGACTGCTCTGGCCAACCCTCACCGGCACCGCGCATGAGCAACAAACGATCAAACCTGCGGCATGCCCCAAGCGTTCCAGGCTGCACAACGACAGCGAATCAGGACCGCCACAAAACGGCGCCGCCGCCCTATGCCCATTGCAGAACTCCGGGCTGCAGCCAGGCTCCAGATGGCTGATGCAATGATCATCCCGTCTCAGCTCTCGTGTTGTCGCTTGTTGCCTCCCGGGGCCCCGTTCCATTGCGCTCACTGAGTATGTACAGTAATCCGACTCTTATTTGGCGCACTCCCCAAGCAGAGATCGCCAACAGCACCGCGTACTCATGGCCAGGCCCGAGAGTCCCAGACCGCGTCAGCCCCCATACCAATACCTACCTAGGTAGGCCCTGCGTAGGTAGCCCCCCATCTCATCAAATCCACATCAACGCCGACATGGGCTACATACAAGCCAGCCGAAGCGACGGGAAGGACGGCCTGGTACTGTGCGGAGATGGAAATTTACTGCAACAAAACAGGGCAACTTGGCAATTCCACCCCGGCCTGCCGATCCTTCCAAAACTGAACCACCCAGAAAGAGATAGGTGCATACCTTACCTACCTATGAGAAGCCGAAAATGTTTTCAGAGGCACGTGCTTCTCCCCGCTGGGGCTTGGCTGGGGCTTGATCCCCAGTGGCTCCAGTTCCGAATCCTTCTCGAAGCAGGCAAAAACAGATGACCTACTGTTGAGCCACTCTTGCAGACGGGGTCACCACGCCCGATCTGATCTGGCCTTGCTGCTGGACCCAGCGATCCATGCTCCAACAGCGGGGAATGGATCGGGGGCTCCAGCAGGTGGCATCTTCCGTTTTATCGTTGTCTCTGTGAGGCCTGTCTTTGTTGCTGTGTAAGTCTACAGGACATCTTGAACTTTAAAGACGTCCTGAAAATACAATCACAAGGCTTCTTGCGCCCTAGAAACCAGGGTTGGACCGCCGCAGTCTCACCATATCCCTTTCACCCAACATCCGCTCCGCCGATCCGCACCATCGCCAGTTTCAAACATGTTCTCCCCACTTTCAGGCACCTCAGTATGCATATACTTGTGTCATATTCTGACCAAGACACATATCAGCAGCTCATGGAGCTACCTACCTTATGTCCGGAGGCATGTGCTCGTGAGGGGCAGCAGCAGAAAGTTTTTTTTATTTTTTTATTTTTTATTTTCTATTTTTTATTTTCTATTCTTTTTTGGTGCTCCTCGACGAGTAGATCGTGTTCTAGCTCTCTCCTGCATCTCTTGATGTCTTGGTTCCTTCTTCGGCCAGCGAGCCAATTTCTCATTGTGCTGCTGCTTTTTGTCGAGTCCGAGTCCGGACCTTTAGGCCCATGCCACGATCGAATTGTCCCCGAAAAGCTCGCAAGCCCAATCGTTGAGGGCCTATTATTCCTGCATCGTTCCCGAGAAGCGTGCGTAAACCACATCTTTTCCGGAATGACCTGCAGGATAGAAAATGATGATCTGAGACATACAGAACCACCCAGACAGTTAGCTGAGGGTCTGGGAGGCCTGGGCAATTGACGTATCAAATAGCTATCTTACACGTTGACAGTAGATCTCCTTATCACTTGCCCTTTCTTTTAGGTGTAGAAAGCCTGATAAATCCTCTTTCAGAACACCAAAGCTTGTCCATCCCAAACGTAAACACTCAATGTTAATGAGCAGAACATCAAGGGACTGACAGGTATGTATGTTAAAAACAGAACTGTCTCACTATACTGTGTCAAATATCATACTGTTCTACTCGATTCGTAGAACAGAGCAGAACATCTTGCCCCAACCTCTAGCTTCAGTGTATCGTTTCACTTGACGTCAACTGAAATGTCGACATATTCCTTCCACATCTTTCAGTCAATATATCATTAATTGTATCATCTTCCTACTCAACGCAATATTTTTCACAAGGCCTAAGTGATCATGCTCTCGATGAGATGATTCATGCGGCTAGTTTGGACGAGGGACACATGAATAAACGCCATCAATCGCATCCAAAATAATCACCAAGAAGAAATGGAAAAGCAAGATGGTGACCTTCATCATTAAGTTGCTCAATCCATACACGTTAGGATAGGTAGAGTACGGTCATCCATCTCTGCCCAGAAGGCAAGCAGTGTTGGCAAGCAACATCACGAAACCAGCCTCACCCACTCTGCCTGCCCTCTCTTCACCTCTCATCTAAACTTTCCTGTCCACCTTTATCCTTCCTACTCCATGCCCCGCAAAGAGAGCACCCAAGATAGTAACCATACTAGGTCGATGATATGATATGCCATGTCGTGCATCATCATAATCATGATCATTATCTCATTCGTCCCACAATCATCATTAATCACCGCCTTCTTCTTTCTTGAGGCTCGAAAAAAAAGACCATTTCATTTCATCCAGTGTATCCCCTCTTTAGTTTTATGTTCATAAAACCGGTTCCCACCCAGCACAACACACATCAAGTGTGAAAAACATCCACCACTCGTGTGTTGCGTGTGTGTGCGTGTGTGTGCATGTGTGCTTGGCCCAGGAAGAAGAAAAAAGAGAAAGTGAGTGAGTGAGTGAGAGCGAAGAAGAAAAAAAGTAAAATCCGCACAATGTATGCAATGCAATGCATGCAAGAAGCCACTGTCTAATGTAATGTGTGGTGGTAGTAGTAGTCACGTGCCAAACCAGGAAGGAACGGTACGTTCGTAGTAAGAGGAAAACAAGGAAAACCCATCCCATTCACCGCCAACAACAAGCCGTCACCGTCTAAACACAAATATCTAAGCATCAGCCTTCTTGTCCTCTACAGCAGCCGCCACAGGGGACGATGCCGTGACAGCAGGAGCGGCAGCAGTTGGCGTAGTGTTCATCTCCTCCTCACTAGCGACGTGAATCTCCATGACCTTATCACTGGCCCGATCATCGTCTGCGCCCGCTGCAGCAGGCGGGACTTCATGAATAGCATTCCTCTCGGCCCAAGCCTGAACAGCAAAATTGCTCATAAGCTGTGCCGATACCTGGTCTGTTGAGGCGGGAGTCGGCTCCTGATAGGTAGGGAATGGGGCGATTGGTTCAGCAGACTCTACGTACTTCGTGCCAGGTTTCGGGGCAATGATGTCGCCAAACTCCGCCTGGTTCAGGGCATCGCTGTCATCATCGTCGTCATCATCATCGTTGTTGATTGATGAGCCATCGCCCTGGGCAACATCGCTAGCAATCTCGGCATCATCTTCTCCCATGACGTCGGACCCATGCTTGCCGGGGGTAATGTTGTCGAAGTTCCAGGTAGGGCCAATGACGGAGGTCATACCAGCCATGGTAGTTGGGCCGTCGAAGTCGGCCATACCAATACCTTCATCCTCGCCATCAGCCTCGATGCTGTTGTGCAGTGTCTCCTGGTTGCTCCAGGATAGCTGAGCACCCATGTCGGTGTCGTCATCATCGACGATGTCACCGGCCGTGGCAGAGATGCTCGCCTGGTAGGAGGGCAGCTCTGGATCCACCGCGAGTCTAGCCAAACCACGATTTCCTAGCGGGAGAGTTGGAACGGCTCCGGTCGAAGCGCTCGGCGATCCACGAAGGGAGGAGCCTTGGCCGAGACGCCGACCTTCCCCCGAATCCGACCCATCATCATCGGCATTGGAGGATGTGAGCATGTTACTGTATTTGTCAAAAATCACTCGGAACTTGGGCCCACCAAGAGGAATATCTGACCGGCGGCGATAGAAAAGCAGATAGGCGGCAGATGAGACCATCCTAGAGAGGTCATGTGTCTTAGACACGGACGCATCTGGATATTGTTAGCATAATGCCTCCAGTCGACATCCATGAATTAGCACGATTGGTGCTCACCATTGTACTCATACCACTGGCCATCAAAGAAGTTCTTGGCATAGGCAGTGTAATGGCCTCCACCGAGACCACCGTAGTGATTGTCGACAGCAATGAGGTCATAGATGTACTGCTTGCCAGGCTCCTGGTCAATTACACGCCTGGTCAGGTCGAGCCCCTCAATGGGGAAGTCGACCAGAATGTCGAGCTTGTCACGTCGCCAACCGTGAGAGCTGAACCGCTTCAAGTGAACCACCAAGATGTCCGGTGTCTTCCACAGATCAAACTTCTTAGTGGCGCGCACGTGCTCCTTGCAGCGAGGGCAGTACCAGCAGTCGTTCTCCGAGAGGACCTCTTCGCTTTCAAACTCGTCCAGGCAATCATCGAGGGTAATACCCCGCTTTTTGCGCTCTGTACGAGCCTTCCGCTTGGCATCTAATGCGGGATCGCAGAGCACGGGTGGGTTAACAAAGGTCCTTGCCCCCGGGCTGCTCTCTTCAGAACCGAAAACCCATTCAAGCGAGCTCTCGGTCCACTCAACCATGATGCCTTCGCCAACACCGATCAAAGCACCGCTGGGAAGCTCCTCAGGCTCGACTCGCGATACTGGAGACTGTTGGTGCTGGTAGAACCGGGCAGACCGTTGTTGTTTCTCGAAACGCTTCTTGCCCTTCTTGCCGTAAGTCTTGTGCGGCTTTATCTTTTTATTTCCGCGGAAGCTTACTGGATTGCCGAAGGATTGTCCACTAGGCCGAGCCATGGGAAGCTTCTAGGAGACGCGCCGGAGCGCACATACAGTCAGTTATCAAGAGTCTAGAAGTGCTTGGGAAATGTCACAGCTACACATACTGGAAGTGAAAACTCGTCATCTTCATCGCTGGACTCTTCAGCCATGCGAGTGACGGCAGCTGTCGCCTGCGGGGATTCGTCACTGGCACTTTCCTCGGACCTATCGGGGCCTGGACTGCGCATGTCGACATCTGAAGGGGGCGGCTTGGGTAACCTAGAAGCCAATGAAGGAAACTCATCGTGGTCATTGTTCACTTCCCACCCTGTGGGGATCGTGTTCGGCCCATCAGAAAAATAGGTGAGATCAAAGAGATTCTGCAACCTGGGCTCAAGGAACTCCCGTGGATCAAGCCACTTAGGCCGCTGTTTCTTGAATTGTTTCAGCAACATGGGATACCTGTTATTTTGGTTGAAAGCTCAGCGACAGATTCTTGTGAACAAACTTTGCAAGCAAGGAGACTTACTCGTCTGATGCGGCAGCGGCAAGAGTAGAAGCAAGCTTGCTTGTCTCGGTCGGAGCATCCTTCATGGTGACATCCACCATGTCTTCTTCACCCTCGACTGACTTGGCAACAATCTTCGTGTCGCCTGCAGAGTCGGCATCTGACGTGTTGTTAACCATCTCAGCATCCGTCGTCTCAGACGCATCTGTATCATCTGAACCGGCCAATTCGGGGAGGGTTGTAAATGTAGCCAGTTTCTCCAGGATCTTCCTGCGAATGACATCAAGATTGCGAGCCTCCTCACGGTTCAGCACAATGAAATGCGGGGGCGGGATATAGTCACTGGTCTTGCGGCCGCTGAAACGTTTCCTAGACGATGCCTCTGAAGGAGTGATGCGGTGGATGACAGGAACCAGCAAACGCTCCGCCAAGGGGTCATCGGCAGAGTTGGCAGACTCTTCATCGTTGGACGGCGAGCGGACACGGAACTTCTGCCGATTCTCCATGTTCTTTACGAGGTGCGCATTTGTGGGTGCACACTCAAGCTCGTGCACCACAGGTATGTCGGATTTTTGAATAACCTCCGCGACGGTGCCCCTATCCTCGTAGAACTTGAAAAACTTGGACTGGAACTCCTCGCCCGCGAAGAGACGCTCAACTGGAAC
Source organism: Thermochaetoides dissita (assembly GCA_011800035.1). Lineage (NCBI taxonomy): Eukaryota > Fungi > Ascomycota > Sordariomycetes > Sordariales > Chaetomiaceae > Thermochaetoides > Thermochaetoides dissita. The sequence goes on along the minus strand of JAAFKN010000273.1, from coordinate 6,463 downwards.
GCCGACACGCGCTGAAATAAACTGCTTGAGGGCCCTGATGGTGCTGTTCTTATCCATATCAACGTTGATCTCAACTGGGGTATCATTGAGCGGGTAGTACCTGACTCTGTGGGTCCATACATTGCTGATGGGCAGCGGCAGAGTCAGGTTGTTGAAAGGGTCGAACGTGATGCTGACTTTGTCGCACTGAGGGCAGACAAGAGTGGACTTATACATGCCAGTGAAGAGATCTGCAATGACTGAGTCATCTCTCTTCTTTGTAATGTCCCAGACTTTGTCGGCCATCTCTTTGATGGCCGCAGGATTATTGATCATATCATCAGTCGAATCGGGCTTCTCGATGTAGGGCTTCTTCTTGATGCGATTCAGGTCTTCTTGAAGACCATCAAGAAGGAAGCCAAGAAATTCTTGGGTATCCTGCTGCCCATAGCCCGAGAAGGCGGGGGCATAGCGGCCAATGATGCTCTTGAAGTGCCGGGGAGCAACTGATGCCGGAGTCGGATCCTTGTAGATCTCATCTAGCAACCGGCTATACGCCATGGCGACATCGCCGTTGTGCGAGAGCGGGTTATCTGGGTTGATTTCCTTCTTAGCCTCATGGGTCAGGAAATACTTGGTGAGCTCCTCAACGCTCCTCAAGCATTGTAAGGCAGAGTTCATATAGCAGGTATTGCCCAAGTTTTGCAGACCAACGCAACCCATAGTACGTCCAGGCTTTTGTGGCAGCCGACCCCTCGCCTGCGTCCCGGGAAGCGCCGGGCTGCTGCGGCCGCTGGTGTTAGCACGGGGATGAGCCGCGAGAGTGTTGCTGCTGCTGCTGCTGGAATTTGCCTTCGCGGGGAGCGGCATGTCCCTTGAAGGGCTAAATGTAGACACGTACACTTGACCGAGCTCTTTAATCTGTTCATCAAGAACCAAAGTCTGGTCCACAGCAAGCCCCACGATCGACAAGCTCTTGCTCCCATTGTAGTTGGGGTTGGTAGTAGAGTCATCAGCATCAACCAGGTCACGGTCAACGCCCTTCTCGAGCTTCAAGAAAGTCTCGACATCTACAAGGAGCGTTGGCCACGAGCCAGGCGCGGTCGGGGCCTGCGTAAGAAACTCAACAGTCCGGCCAGGCGATTCAGGAGGGGTCTTCATCCCTGAAGGCTCAGGGGTGTTGCGCTCGGTGGCCGGGATGGTTTGTAAAACTCTCCAGACACGGATTTTACGATCCATAGAGATGTCGGTGAGCTCCTTGATCAGCTTAAGGAACTTGTGATAGCCGTATGAGGTGCTCTGAACCACGACCGGCGGAGGGGGGTTCTTGGACTTGATGTTGCTGTTGATCGGAATCGGGCTTGCCGCGGACCACAGCCGGTGGATCGTAAACATCGGCGGGTGGAATTCAAACTGAATTGACGGCAAGCTCACCGAATCGGGAGCCGTATTGTGCGCATAGCGGACAATGGGTATCTGGCCAGGAGCCAGACCATACCACGACACAAGCAGATCCCAGGCGTCCTTGGGGAACAGCTCGAAATGCTCCGTGGTCAAGCCTGGTTTTAGCTTGACACATTGTTGGCCGGTCGAGTCTGCGAAGATGGCCTGGATAATATCCGAGTTGTCGACAGGTCCTAGTGTCCCGATCGACTCTTGGGTGGCATGCTTGGCCTCAGAACCAAACGCCTGCGCCTTGCTAAGCCACTTGCGCGACACAAGATAGGCCTGATCCCCTTCCTTGACCGGGGTCTCAGCAAATGCCTTAACAAGCGTCTCGATGGTCTTGATCTGCTGGTCTAGAGGAGGAATATCTGCGACGTAGTCAGCACAATCTGCTCGTTGACCGAGCCCCGCGAGCATGTTTCCATGTATTATTACCATTCAGCAAGGGAAGTCCCTCCTCCTTGTCCACCCCAGCAGCCTTGGTATCATCCTGGTGTGTGGTATTTTGTTGCTCTTTCGGGTCTTGCGGGGCCATTGACTGCTCCCTCTGGGATTCCGGCACAACGATCATGTCCACATCATCCTTGGTGTCGACAAGCTTAACGTCGTGTTCCGGCTCCATGCTGGATGCCCTGCGCTTGAGCGGCGAAGAAGAGCGCTGGGGAAGGTCTGAGGCGCCACCCATCAGAGCCCGGCGAACAGATTGATGGACTGGCGACTGGCTGCCCGCGGGCCTGAAGTAATGGGACTCGGGAAGCAGTAAAGCCACGCCAGACTCGGGCAGAGGATCGGGGTTCCGGTCGAAGTCGACGGAGAAGTCAGCCGAGGCGGCACAAGGCGAGCTAGCGGCTGAGGAAGCAGAGTCGGCTAACGAAGTAGCGTGAGCCGTCTGCAGGCGGGGAGGGAGGCCGGAAGGAGGTAGCGACGCAGCACGAGCAATGAAGCTGGTTGTGGGCGTGCTCAAGCCCGATGTAGAAGCAGCCGAGAACGAAAAAGTTGGATCGACGTCGTCGTGTTCGGTGGAGGGCAGTACCAAGTCCTCAGACTTGTGCTCCCTTGTCGTCTGGCGCGTAATCCTCCGTTTCTTTTGGGAAGACGTGGTGAATGTGAGCTGCCTGTGCAGCTCGAGGGACGCCGGATGGTGGGGTTAAGGGGCACGCTCGAGTGGGGGACGAGCGGCAGGAGGACGCCGGAGAAATGGTGGAGTAGGAGGAGTAGCGGTTGCAGCTACGGCGGCGGCGGCAACGGAGGAGGTGGGTTTGCTGATTCGCGGCGACAGATGCAGGCGCGGACGCGGGCAGAAGAACGGACGACGAAGTTGACGGCAGCCAAGGGAATAGAAGAGACGGAAGAAGCGGCCGGATCCTGCAGGGCATCAGCGACCGGTGCGCTGCAAAGAAGTTGACTTTTTGTTTTTCTTTTTTTGGCGGTCGGGGTCTGTCCAGTCTGTCGGATCTCTGTCTTGCTGGTCAGGGTCAGCCTTCCGGTGGGCGGCGAAGCGAGCTGAAGGCGGAGAGCGGGCGGCGTCAACAGCTGGAAACAGTCCTGGTCCAGGTCAGTTCCAGCACTGGCGCATCTCCTCCACCTGCACTCAAACACAGGCAAAATTTGGGTCGACCAACTTGAGTTCGACTTAGACTCAAACCTGAAAGGCAACAATACCTCAGACAGAGGTAAAGTAGACGGGCAGGGGTAGTCTGGGATTCCGTACGGGCAAGCACACCGGCAGGCAAGGCTGACTGCGGTCTGGCTGCTGAAAAAAAAAAAAATAAAATAAAATAAAAACCGCCCGTCAGAGAGTTTTAGCCTGCACAAGGGTGCGAGGTCGTTCCCTGAATGAGTGAAAGAGCACTGGCCCAGACGCGCGAGCCTGTGAAACGTAGGCGTGCGGCGCTGCTGACTTTTTTTTCTTGAGTCTCTTCACACAACCTCAGACTGGCTGGATGGGTTTGCTGCGCGCAGGGCGGGCAGGCCTTCAGGTTTGGGCAGGTTTTTGAGTTGTCTTTTGAAGGGAATCCTGGGGTCGGCGGGAGAGTGGGGAAGCGGAGCTCCGTGCGAACAAACTCTGACCTTGACTTTTCAGTTTCCACTCCAGGCAATCTCCAGCCTTTTGCTGTGAACGCCTGCCTGCGTGTGGCGAACCCTGACCGCCCGCTCGCATCCACCCAGTGCCCATGAGCCAGGGCCGTAACTTGCAAAACTTGGGCCTTGGCCCTCTTGGGTCGCTCTTCATCCAGCTACACTACTTGGGTGCCTGGCTGCCGCGCTGGGCTTTCAGGCTTTCAGCCCTGCAGGGCCACAGCCCAGCAAAATGCGACCAAAAACCGTACTGGGCCCAGGCGGCTCAGGGCTCAGGCACAACAACCGCGTAAGCCGTACAGTGTGAGCCCGTTGCGAATGGGCCTCTATTAACCACCACGAGCTCAAAGAGTGCTGCGTGGCATCAAACAGACTGCCATTAAGGTGCATGGGAGAGGGCCAAGCCTTTTGAGCCTTTGAGGCGCCTGCCCTTCGCTGCCTTTCTTCTTTACAGCCAGCCCAGGATGTGTGTGAAGCTACTAGGTACCGTAACGCAGACTCGGGTTGCTGGCATACCGTCAGCCATGGATGCTAACCTGATGATCATGGGTGGGCTGTTGGATTTCGCCTCCAGGATTCTGTGCTGATTTTTGGGTTTTCTACCACATGTTCTGCGCGCAGTGCGTGCCCAACACCCCGCCTCACATGCTGCAAGAGGACGCGCTAATATTCACACTGTGCCCAAACCCAAGATCCACAGAAGTTTTCAGGAACCTGGGACAGGAGCTGGCAGATGTATCCGTTTGTACGGCATCCCTCCCGTGACGTTACCAAACACTCGAAATAAACTCCGCGCTGCCCCACACCGTCATGTTGGCTCAGGTCTTGGAGCCAACAAGCAGGCAAGTGCCTTGATAGGGTTACATAGCACCCCCTATCAAAGATCCTGGACTATTCCTTGCTTCTGAAGGCCAATATGAGATTGGGATCTGGCTGGAATTCTGAATCAACCCTTTAGTGTGCTGCGAGTCTTGCATATCTTGTCAACAGACTCGACCCTCAAAGTGTGGGGCAACTGGAAAGCGACCCCCACGAATTCTTGGCTCGGTAATCCATATTCCAAGATCGTTGCCATTACAGAAACGACCGGTGCCTTAACCCTCGACACACGACTGAGTTCCATGTCGACTCGATTTTCTGAGCCCCTGAGGTCCCAAGATTGACAGGCTACGTCGGGACAACAGTCTCAGAGCTGTCAACCAATGCGTCCCGCTTTTACTCAAAGACTGACTATGCACTACTTGCCGTTTCTACACACTGCATTCCTCAAACTGAGAACTTCAGTAGGTTATAGCACCCGAATTGGGCTGCAGTGGCTTTGTCTCACAATTAAAATTCATCAATAAGATCAGACTACTAAGTTTCCTGTGTTTTCTTTACCTATCTCATGACCCGATCGATGGAAGTCTATCAAGTCATAAACCCACTCTTCCGCCCGCCCGTTCATGCTCAACTTAGAGCTTTGGCTCCAGATCTTCATACTCACTCAAATCCCTCATGGGCTTAGGGCCGTTGCTCGCCGGGAGACTGGCCTTAAACGACCGAACGTCCTCGATAAAGACAGGCTTGATCCCGTTCGCTGACGGAGGTTCTGCGTTGGCCGCTTCATTACCGGGTCCATGCTCCTCATGAAGCTTACGCCATGCTTGGGACGCCGCCTCAATCTTATCTTCGGCAACCTTCAAGTCCTTGACGAGATACTCTCGTAGCCCTTCCAGTTCCTTCTCCACGTTGGGACTAGCCGCACTCAAGCGCGCCTGCAGATCTGTCGCTGCCCTGGCGGCCGCAGCCGAGTCGAGATCCAGCGTCTTGACCAGCTCAGTGATCTGTTGTGTTGACACATCACTCTTGGCCTGCGCCTCTAGATATACGGCGAGCTTGGCCCGAGTGGGGGAGCTCGGATCAATATAGTACTTGAAAAACTCAATCATTTTTGCCTTGGTGAGCAGTTTAATATGCTCCGCATCTTGCTGGGCTATATGACATAACAGGTCAGTATCACAGTTCCTACTTGGAAGGGCGATAAGAAATAACTAACCATTATCGAAAGCGTAAAACTCAGTGTAAATGTGAGTCCAGTGACGGTTACTCTCCTGCTCCATATACTTGAGTTTCTCGAGACGTTTGTCAATAATGCTGCGCTTGTTGCTCTCAAACTCCTCCTCGCTCATCTCCTCGAGCAGCTTGCCACCATTGCGCAAGAAGTCTTCAATGCGTGTCTCCAAGTATGGACCGGGCTTTTCGCTCTGAATGATAATATAAAACCCAAACTGGGTTGGGCTGGCCCATGCCCCTGAGTAGACAACATAGCCCAGCTGCTCTTTTGTGCGCAGTTGGTTGAAGCAGGGCTCGTGGAGGATCTGATCCAGGAGCAGAACTTTCGCCCGAACAGTGTAATCTCCCCGGTAGCCGACGTGGAGACAGTAGTGGATACAGTGGTTGACGTTGGCCGGGTCCTTGAGTTTTTTCTTCCAAATGTAGTTGGAGCCGGACGGGAGGATCAATCCACGACGAACCGTCCATTGCTGCTTGGGAAGCTCTCGCGGCTTGAATGTAGACTCGACCAAGTCCGTCAGCCTGAGCGCATCCTCCTTGTAGATATTGCCATGGGCTAGGATCTCGATGTGCATCTGGGCAAGCAGCTCCTTCTGGAACATGCGGACAGAATCGGCCGTGATATACGGCAGCTCGGCTCCAAGCTCCTCGACGAGATACCCACGATCAATCGTCAGCCAAGACATGTAATCGCTGATTTGGTTCCACGGCGTAGCGAGCTCCCAGTTACGGTAGCCCCTACTCAGACGTTCCTTGATGATCTCAAAACGATCATCGCGTATCTCCAAATCGCGTGTTGTGACCAGGACGTGTTGCAGGAGCAGGGGTAGCTTGTCATTGTATCCGGACAACTCGATGAGGAGACCGCGAGCATCGAGAGTGACTGTATACTCCAAACCAGCCA
>JAAFKN010000272.1:0-16072 GCA_011800035.1 Thermochaetoides dissita | reverse complement strand
GATCTCTCCAGATACAGCAGCATCTGCCTAAAGAAGAGCTCAAGAGCACGGAGCCAGGTGCTGGCAGCCTGGCTGCTGATACTGATATCGGTCGGCGGCGAGGGTGGGGGGAACATGCGGTTGAAGCCCCCCAGAGTGGCGTTCACTTTGACGGGATTCTGGGAGGCTACCACGATGGTGAGGGGTTTTGATGGGTTGGGCGTTGCCGCTGGGGTAAGAGGTGCGGCAGCATCCATGGTGGGAGGGGCTAGGAACGGTGAGGGGTCGTTGGAGGTCATATTACGGCAATTCAAATTTTGACGTGATACGACTCAAACAGATCGAAGAGAATCAGATCTCTTAATACTTCCGTAGAATCGCAGGCAGGTGAGCCAGTGAGCGTGAGATAGGGTATGGGTGCGGGGAAGTGATGCTGCTTATAAACTCCCACCGCGATCTCGCAAGTTTTCTGACAAAAGCCAGGTCTCCACCCGCCTACCCCATAGTATACGGTCCAAAGTCGGCCCAAGGGATTGGTGAAGCATGTTTTAAAAGGAACCAATTCCTCGACTTGACATAAGAAGCACGCAACAAAATTCTCAACGGGTAGGATGATATCTGATTCAGCAGAGAAGTTCACCAGAGAGCCGGGCAACAATCGTCGATTTGCAAAACAAGCACGAGTAAACAAGGTTAGAGGAAGAAAGTTAGATTCCTGGGGCACTAGCAGTCGATGAAATTTCATATCATAACTATTGAACTGAACATTTCATTCAGTGCTTGGGACTATCCTGGCGACTAACGCCTACGAAAACGACTTGGCATCCTCGGGATCGCTTGGCAACCCAACAACATAGAGAGATATTGGCTGTTCTACGGCAGAGAAGGGAAACAATAAGCTAAATACCTGGCATCCTGGTCAGCTCCGAATCCAGATCTTGACTGAAGACATATTGCTGAGTGTGGAGATGGACTTCAGAAGGGTTAAATTGTAATCAGGGTTGATCATTCCCGTCTTGAAACATTTTGAAAGCCTTTCTGTCATCATGAAAAGAGGTCGAATGATGTCTTTAAAGAGTGGAAAGTAAACTTACCATTGATGCATATCCATTTAAGGTGTGGTTTGGAGAGTAAGAAAAGGAAAGAAGCTGGAAACAATTGATGCTCCTCCGCTTGGGGCTGTAAAATTTAAGCAGTTCCTGGCAACTTGGTCCCCACACGGCCACGAGGAGCTCGGAATTCGGGTTAGCTTGCTCCGACCAACTTGGACCAATCAACGCGCCGCGTAACAGGGCGCCACATGTGGCTCCACCGCGGCCCGGCGCGCAGCTTGGATAGGGTCGTCAGTCGCATCAAAGCATCCAAGCTCCCCTCCAGTTGAACCACCTGCAACCGACTCCTACTCTCCCACTCCTGTATCATTACCTTCGTCGTATCGCCACAGCCATCTGCCAAAGAGCTGGTGTCGTTCATTTTCATTTCTGTTGTTTTATATCTGCGACTCTCTAGACGATGGCGATACGGAACCAACTGAAGGCGCTGGTCATCTCTGGGTCGTTGCTCTTAGCGGCCCTGACCAAGCCGGTCGATGTTCGATTTGATGACGACACCGATGACACGCCGCTTCCTGTGGTAATTTGGCACGGTAAGTTTGGCTCAGTCAGCGCCAATGTGAGTGATGTTTTCGGTTGCTAATTGCGCTGGACTCTAGGATTAGGTGATGCCTATGACGCTGACGGTATGCGCCGTGTGGCCGAGCTGGTCGAAGAAGTCAGCCCGGGTACTTTTGTTTATGCGATTCGCATGGACGAGAGTGGCGCTCGCGACCGATATGCCTCCTTCGTTGGCAACCTTACCAATCACATCGAGAAAGCATGCGCAGACATCGCTGCCCATCCTATTCTTTCGACAGCTCCAGCTATCGATGCGGTTGGTTTCTCCCAGGGCGGCCAATTCCTTCGCGCCTATGTCGAACGTTGCAATAGCCCGCCTGTTCGCAGCCTGGTGACCTTTGGCTCGCAACACAATGGCATCTCTGCCTTCCGTGACTGCGCCCCGAATGACTGGGTCTGCCGCTTCGCTATGGCTGTGTTGACTGGCGATGCTTGGAGCCCCACCGTGCAGAGCCGCCTCGTACCCGCTCAGTACTATCGCAACCCGAACGAGTATGAACAATATTTGGAGCATTCGAACTTTCTTGCCGACATCAACAACGAAAGGGCTGTCAAAAACGAGCAGTACAAGAAGAACATCGCGCAGCTGGAAAGCTTTGTCATGTACATGTTCGAGGACGACAAGACCGTTATTCCCAAGGAGTCATCTTGGTTTCATGATGTCAACGGGACCGAAGTTACCCCCCTGCGCCAGCGGAAGCTGTACACAGAGGATTGGCTCGGGCTTCGTGAGCTCGACAAGAAGGGCGGGCTGTATTTCCGCACAGCGCCTGGTGAGCACATGGAACTGTCGGAGGAGCTGTTGGCTGAGGCGTTCGGCGATTTCTTCGGGCCACTGAATCGACACGCTGGACGGTCAGATCCACGCCCACGCTTACAGGCTGACGATCTCTAAAGTTTGGGGATACATTCCGAAATTTTTTACTTAAGACTTTGTCGCATACTGCCATGGTTCAGGGTCTGCTTTGATATCAGGTCTGGGTTATTATGGGCAGGAATGCTAGGGCTGGACGGGTTCAAGGATATGTTAAATGATCAGGCGTTGTTGGAGGTGTTACAGGTTACGAACGCGCTGCGGTATCTGGATTTCGGGAACTGTTATTCATGGGATAGCATTCCGTACATAGGTACACGAATGCCCGCGTAATGAATCGATTCGGTGAATGAATCATCAGTTCGCAGAAACTGCCATGCTTCCAAGCTTTCCCACGTTGTTCGAAGTAGCTCGGCATGGAGCTGCCTCGTTTCATCTCACACCACAGCTGAGCCAAATTGCCACTATACCACAGGGGTTTAAGGTAGCAAAGCGGGCAGACAAAGGCTTGAAAGGCAATGACAGCATCTTCAGAGCTCCAGTCCAAGATGTTGCCGACACCCCAAACGCGCCTCAAGCCCATATCCTACTGATAGTGCTTGTTGTGGAGCCAGTAGGGTTGGAAACATGGAATTAAGGGCCTCTGTTACATGTTCTATAGGGGGGATCTCCCGGAGTCACGAAAAAACGCGCCCAGTAGCGGGGAGTATCCGGTGAAGCGGGGTTCCAATACAGCAAGGAGGCTGGCGATGACGAGAATTTTCGCTCGAAGAAGCCTTGTAAAAACCCTACTTCTTGATTTCGGTATCCTTAGAGCCGGACACAACATTAAAGGAAAACACTGACAAGCTTTCATTTCAACCTGGAGTGCTCGAGTTATAACAATAGGATGCAGCCCCCGCAGGTGTAGGTGGTGGCATATGCAAGCAGCCAGGACGTCATCTTTATGGGTCCAGGGGTGTCCTGAGCGTGAAAGAGTGCGAGACGCGGTGCTGCTAGTGGGTCCCGACACGCCAAACGCGCCCGCCACAGGCCGTTTTAATGATTCGCGTCTAGCGAGTGAGACCGCAGTTGTCCAGACACGGACTTGGGCACGACCTGCCTTGCATTTCTTAAATATCAATATCTCCACCCCCCGCACACCTTGGCCTCTTCCAACCTAGGCCACCTCCATCAACATCTAGACCGCCGAAGACCCGGTGCATCTTTTCCATTTGGTTATTCCCCTTTGCACAACCTTTTCGGCCTCATTGAAGCCTGCCTTCCCATCATCCTTGGGGTGACTTGCATGTGAAGCGCGAAGACGGCTGGCGGGACGGAACGTGCCCGCACCTCTGACGCGTTTTGACGCGACTGGCAGACCTGAACCTCTAATTCTCGCATCACAAGGTGTCGTCAATTTCATCTTACCCCAGCTGGCACAAATCGCAGTGATCGAAGCACATCAAACCGATCCCCAATGGATTCTTCTCCGCCAACACGCGGCAAGGCCTTGGAGCCTACGCTGCCCACAGCGGGTGTCAAGCGTCCAGCTCCCTCGCTACTCCCCCCATTTGAGCCTCTCTCATCGTCACCGGGCTTGCCACGGCCAGCAAAGCGACAAGCGGGCACCAATGCCTTCGTCAAGTACCCTACACCGGCGCCGACGTCGAGCACTGGCATCCTTTCATCGAGCCCTCCACGCGTTGGGATGCGGCCTTCTCTCCAGCGGACCCAGTCTGTCACGTCAGAACGTACTCCACTTTCCGACGTCCCATCCGTGGAAGTCAGTGAAAACGGCGAAACACTACTTATGGGTCGGTCGAGCTCTTCATCACATTATCAGCTGTCAGCGAATAGACTCATCAGCCGCGTCCATGTCAAGGCGCGGTACATCCCGGCCAGCACGCCCTTGGAGCCCAACAAAATTGAAATTGTCTGCACCGGCTGGAATGGGTTGAAGCTTCACTGCCAGGGTCAGACCTGGGAACTGGCCAAGGGCGATTCGTTTACTTCTGAGACGGAGGGCGCTGATATCATGCTCGATGTTCAGGACGCGCGGGTGTTCGTCCGGTGGCCGCGTCGGGATAAGGACCGTGACGTGCTGGACCACTTGAGCGATTCGTCTTGGGATGACTCACCACGCCCTCGGACCAAACGAGTTTCCCTTGACTCCGAGCTTCATGGAAGTCCCTTGAGGCGCTCGACGCGTATTGGTACTCCGGAGTCTCCGACACCGGCTAATGTGACGAGTTCCAGCACAAGCCTCGACGATCTCTTACCAGGTAGCCATGATCATGGAAAGGGCCCTGTGCAAATTTATGAAGATCCCAGTGGCGACGAAAATGAAGCTCCTAGCAAGAGCAAGGTTGATACCAGCTCCGCCACTCAATTGAACGACAGCTTTTCCAGTGATCTGAGTGATCCTCAGTCAGACGATGAGAATGAACCCAACGAAGAGAACGATCCCATGATCCACTCGTTCGGCCCATTTAGCGCGCAGATTTCGAATCGGTTGTCGTCGTTCACCGCATATGCCTCAAAGAAGCAGTCTTCCCTGCTGAAGCCGATTTCCGAGAAGAGCGTCGATAAAAATGCCGCAAAGCGCTCTGGCCCTTCTGTGACCGGCGAACACCCGACAGCCTCCAGCACCAACACAGCAAACAACCCTGCGGCAAGCTCGGCCACTGCTGACTCCAAGGCCCCTTGCTCGATTCCTGACCTCCCCCCCAACATGAGCGAAGAGCGCATTGAAGAAATCAAGAATCATGTAGTCAACCAGCTGGCTTTCTCTCGGCTGTCATCTACCCCGCTGTCCACGATCTTGAACAACCTTCCTTCTGAAGATCGTAAGGGGCTTTCCAAAGAGCAGCTCCGCCAAATCATGGAGTCAATCGCTTGTGTCGGTGTCATTCGGCGACAGGGCAAGGACGCGGCAGGGAAACCGCTTGAGAGCGAGTACTATTACACTCCCGAGCTGGATACTAATGATGAGCGCCGCATCACTGTCACTGATGCTCTGAAGAAGCCCACCTTGAGAAGCTGCAGGAAGCAGCATAAGGTCAGTGTTTTCTCTCAGCGACATAGTCATCGATTCAGTGGGCTAACCATGAGTGTAGCAATACTACTGGAAGCGTCCTCGCACCCCTTGATGGGTAACTGTTATCCTTAACTCCCTTTTGCATCCTTTCTCGGACTGCTTTTTGGCCCGAAAATTAGAGTAGAATCAAGGTGTCTTTGATGAGGTTCTGGCACATCACTTATGTCCTTGTTCATGTAGGATCTCATGGTCCCTGATTTTACCTTTTCTCTTGTTGTATTTGAACACTTCTCGGAGCTGCATAGCGTCAGGCGTCATCTGGATCGGAGTTTTACTTTCCTTTCCTTCCCGGCCAGCTTGTCGTTCCTGCCCATTTCCACTCTGGGAAATATGACTTATGAAACTGGACCTGGAAGAAGACACAATGGGAAAACTGTTTGGTGTAGGTAGATGTAGGATGGTAGAATTTGGGCTCACGGTGTTCAACAAGGAATGTAATCTAGGTTCTGGACAGTGAAACAGATGCATCTCTGCAACACTGATGCAAATCAAGGAAGAGGGTTTTGAGTTGACACATGAAATCACCAAAAAGCATCGTCTCCAACCCAATCAAAAACTCTCCAGAACCGTGCTGTCACCGTAGCCGCTTACACGCCAGCCACATGTGTATATGGTTCATGCGTAGTCCCACTGTCCCACTATATGTGCCCCACTTGCCTTTATTAGAAAGTGACAGGGGACTGAGTTGATAAGCGATAAGCGGAAAAACTAACCTCCGGATAAGCCAAAATTTCCAACCTTGACTAGACAAACGAGAGGAAAAATCATCAGCGCCTTGGTAGTCGGGACCAGTGTCGCCAACAAAATATCAATTCGCAAACATGGCCCCTTCCACGGCAGTCGAAAAGAAGGCGACCGATGCCGTGACCCCAGTCGATCCGGATCAGACTCTCAAGGCTTGTAAGGCGCTCGTCGCACACATCAAAAAAGCCGCTGCGGCCCCGCGCCCCGACGGCAAACAGAACCTTCTCGCCGACGAGGAATCCACTGTCGCTGAGACTCCGATATGGCTTACTCTCACTACAAAGAAGCATATCCATGATTCTCACAGTATGTTTGATCCAGTTGATCCATGTATTTGTCATGGCTGATTGGAGCTGGGGGTCCACAGTATGCCCCAATGATCGCATCGTTGACTGACATCGTTCAGGGCTTCAACCTGGGAAGATCATCCTTCCCCACCCTCTCAACACCAGCGAAGAGATTAGCGTCTGCCTGATCACCGCCGACCCCCAGCGGTTCTACAAGAATGCGGTCGCCGACGAGTTTCCCGAGGACCTCAGGGCCAAGATCGGCAGAGTCATCGATATTAGCCACCTCAAGGCCAAGTTTAAGGCGTATGAGGCCCAGCGCAAGCTGTTCAGCGAACATGATATCTTCCTCGCCGATACACGGATCATCAATCGTTTGCCCAAAGCGCTCGGCAAGACTTTCTACAAGACGACCACCAAGCGCCCCATCCCCGTCGTCCTGATGGCGCAGAGAGAGAAGGTTAATGGAAAGCGGGTACCTGCTCCCAAGGGGAAGAAAGAGAAGCGTGATCCTCTCGAGAATGCCAACGCTCGCCCAATTCCCGAGATCATCGCCGAGATCCAAAAGGCCATCGGCGCCGCTCTGGTCCATCTGAGCCCATCCACCAACACTGCGGTCAAGGTTGGCTACGCGAATTGGCAGCCGGAGAAGCTCGCGGCCAATATCGAGACTGTTATCCGTGAACTTGTTGAGAGGTTCGTGCCGCAGAAGTGGCAGAACGTGCGCAACTTTTACGTCAAGGGCCCTGAGACGGCCGCGCTCCCCATCTACCAGACCGATGAGCTGTGGTTGGATGAGTCCAAGGTCGTGCTGGACGGTCAAGAGCCTGCCGGTGCTCTTCCGGGGAAGCGCGAGAAGGCCAACATTGGCAAGAAGCGCAAGCCCTTGGAGGGCGCTTCCCAGCCTGCAGCGGAGGAGGCTAGCAAGGAGGAGCGGCCGAAGAAGAGGGCGAAGAAGGCTCTCCCCGAAAGCAACGATGAAAAGCTCGACAAAGCGATCGCCGAACGGAAGGCCCAGCTTAAGAAGCAGAAGGCTGCGGCTAAGAGGGTCGCTGCTGATATCTAATTGGTAGAGGTCGAGAAGAGTATTTAGAGCACTAGAGCGACGGGTGTGTAATCCCCATGTTGCCAGTAGCAGGAACTCGGTGGTTGCATCTCTGTTTGGAGTTTTGGAGTCTGGGAATATGTGAAAATGCGGGTTTACAAATCCAGGCATAAGGTTCTCAGGTTGAGGTAGAGCGTACAAGATGTTTGAGCAAAATAAATGTCCATTTTGATTCGTTACCCATCCACGGCCGGTTACTGAATCACAGGTTTGATTGGCTAGAACGGATCTTAGACAGCATCTGGATGATTTGACGATGTTGACATAGACTACAAGTGGCAAACTGGCGAGCAATGTGTTCAGTGTTCACGACGTTTGGTTCATCATCGTGTGTATGTCTCGGTGAGGCATCCCACGTCTATCAATATGCAACGGGTACATCACCCAGAGCCCAGAAAACCTTTCGTCGTTGCGGTAGGCTGAGACATTGAGTTAGTCTTACCCAATCATCGCCACCTCGTCATTTCGTTCTTCCGGTCCCTTCGAGGCTCTCATCGCCGTCCAGATGATTTCAGATGAACACGGCCATTCTTAACAGTCGACGACTCCAAGTGATGCCAAGCTGCGCACCAGAAGTCTGAGGGTCCGAGTCTCCTTTGCTTGGCTGCCGAACGATCCACTTTCCAAGACCCCAAAGTTTTGCGGGGGCGGGGCCGTTCGCCGAGCGTTCTCCATTCTCACCAACCTCAGTCCTAGCACGTGGAGAGCCGCAGTATCGGGTACCTTCATCCCACCGCACCCCTTGATTCAGCATGTCTCGATCAGCGCAACTCTTAAGCTGTGGTACGAATTGCAGCCTGCCGATTTGTGCCACGATGCGTGCCATGATGCATGCAATAATCTCTCCGAAGCTGACTAAGGCTTTGTCAAACAGCTCCTGCATAGCTCGCTCAGTTGCTCTCCACCCGCCTCTCGAGCTTTTGGCGAACCAAGCTTCGCGCCTGACCAGCTCTGCAACCAAAAACAACTGCCGACGGCAACAGTGCTTATCACCCAGGGACTTCTCCGCACTCCTTGAGGGCTGAGGCAGACATGTGCAGCTCCAGTCATTGCCTTTCGGGCCGCTTACTCTCGAACAATCCTCCTCCGTCGCCATCCTTGAATAACGATGCTGATAGGCTGTTGAACCTCTGCCTTCCATGGAGAGCCACCACCTCTGTTGACAATCATTTACAACGGGTACCATCATCTGTTTGTATCAAGAAAATGACAAAGAGTAGTGGTCGCACCATTTCTGCTTACGCTTACAAGTCACAACTTGCTCACCGCACAGGTAACGACAAAGTCTGGGATTGGCAGTGACATTGGCTTTGACATGTTTGTCCTATGTGCCTTCCTGCTCCTCGTCCCATATCAGCCATAGCTCGAGCTCTTCTCCGCACGTCCCCAGGCATGTTTGTTCGCAGCCTATTTTTGACAACCGAAGTTCACTCCCGCTGATTGGGTCCTGGTTAAGACTCGCATATCTGTGCTATGTGCTGCGTGCTGCGGTTGCACGGCCTGTAAGCCATGACCACGGCCAATTGTGTTGACATGCTGCGTCATAGCCAGCAACTACCCTGATGTTAACCGCCGCACAACTGAGTGTCGGAGTTTGGCTTGGAGCTCGGGTGTGCCTCTTCACCCGCTCTTGGCACCTCTCCAGCATGGCCATGACAGGATCGGCAGATGTTCCCGAGCATCGTCTCCTTCAAGGAGCCGTGTCCTCTTGATCCATGAGGGAGAGGGCACTGCATACGGTTGTGGTGCTACCAAGAAGCTCATAACTGCCTCGACAGCCTCGCACACTGTCCTACCTTCGTGCTCTATATGTTGCATCCTGACTTGAAGACTGTCCCACAACAGCAACTTCAGCAGTTGCCCGCTTGGGTGCCCTGTGTGCCAACATTGAATCATTTTTCTCTAATTACCATCGGTTCAACAGATTTATCTTCTTATCTTTTCCCACATCCAGGGCCACATCAGAAGCATACACCGTTACTGCAGTCATCGGTCGTTTGAGCTTGCGAGAAGGCCCATCATGGGTGTCCTCAAACTTGGGGATTCATCCCCTGCCGTCTTTACAACCATCCTTGACTTTGCCAAAACCCACTGGCCCGCCATCCTCGTGACATTTGTCATCCTTCGGGGTCTTGCCAAACGTTATTTCTCCCCTCTCCGCAAGTATCCTGGCCCCTTCATCGCATCATGCACACGTCTATGGAAGGTCTGGTCAACAGCTCGAGGGCGCACCCACCTTGACCACATCGAACTTCATCGGAAGTATGGCCCCGTGGTGCGCATTGCTCCCAATGAGGTTTCGGTCTCCAACCCCGAGGCAGCCCGGATGCTGCTCAGCGCCGGCAAGCGTTTCTTCAAGACCAAGTTCTACGCCGTCTTTCCACCTCCTGAAAACCCTGATATCTTTACCGAGATCCGGGAGGATGTGCATGCCATGAAGAAGCGCGTGGCCAACGTGCCGTATAGCATGGCTGCTATGCAGCAGCTCAGCCCGTTCATTGATGATACCATCGAGCTGTTCATGAGTAAAATCGAGGAGTACATCAAGAAGGCCCGCGGTCCGAACAAGAAACCGTTCGATTTGGGCGACTATCTTCACTACTTTGCTTTCGACGTGCTGGGAGAGGTTGCCTTCAGCCGTAACTTTGGGTTCTTGAAGGAGGGCCGGGACGTGGAGAATGCCATCAAGACCATTGACAAGTCACAGATGTACAATGGTATTGTGGGTCAGATACCGGAGCTTGACTACTTGCTCAGGAGGAATCCGTTGTGGAAGTTTATTCCCTGGCTGAGTACTAAGAATGCCTTGATCACGAGGATGGCTCTTGAGGAAATGGGCAAGCGGCAGCCTTTCACCAAGGATACTGCTGGGCTGTTGAGGACAGGTGATGGAAGGCAAGACCTCCTGGCCAGCCTGATCCAAGGTCATCTCAAGGACCCCGAAAAGTTTGGCGAGGGGGATGTCTTTGCTGTTGCCCACGGCGCTATGTAAGCTTTACTTCCACATCTACCCATCCTTACCCCAGTAATTGACCATCCATCCATCCAGCTTCGCCGGCTCCGACTCAACAGCTTCAACCATGCAGTCATTCTTCTGGCACATCCTCTCCGACCGCCGGGTCTACCAGAACATCGTCCGCGAGCTCGAGCACGCCGTCGCCAACGGCGCCATCCCCGCCAAGGGCAACCTCAACTGGAACCAGGCCCAAGGCCTGCACTACCTGCAGGCGTGCCTGAAGGAGGCCATGCGTGTGCGCCCGGCTGTGGGTCTCAACATTACGAGGCTTGTCCCACCCGAGGGTGCGGAGCTGGACGGTCACTTCTTCCCTGGCGGGACGTCGGTAGCTTGCAATGGTTGGGTTTTGCACCGGGATAGGGATGTCTTTGGGCTGGATGCTGATATCTACCGGCCGGAGAGGTGGCTTGAGGATGAGGAGAAAGCAAAGAGGATGGAGAGGTACATGTTCCAGGTGAGTTGACCATGACGCTCGGATTGATATCTGATGATGCATTACTAACAGCTGTTATTCAGTTCGGCGGAGGGAGCCACTTGTGCATTGGACGGAACCTGGCACTCTTGGAGATCAATAAAGTCGTACCAAGGCTGTTGCGCGACTACCGATTTGAACTGGCACATCCTGGCCGGCCGCTCAAGGCAAATGCGTCGTTTTTTGTGGTTCAGTCAGGTCTCGAGGTGTACATTACGAAGCCATAGACGAAGCCAGCCCGGAGGGTTTTGTGCAAGTCATGATCTTAAGTTATGCCTCAAAAGTGGTTTAACAAGTCAACTTTCTTACATTCCAACAATAGCATGACGAAAGTTAACAGTCCCGACGTGGGTGATAATAGTGTTCCCCATACGAATTATCCAACATATGGTTTTCATTATCGACCGGTACTATCCCATGCATAAATAATCATATACACTTCACCGTATCACCTGGGATATCACTTCCCAACGCAGACATAGTAGCCGACGAACAGCTTGTCGCAATCAATCTGACATGACGTTGTTAGCATTCTTGCTCCGATGCAGGATCCTACGGGCATTTCCGAGCCGTGGTTCGACTTACCAGAGGATTGAGATTGTAGCTGTTCCGTATATTGGCGTGTAGTGGCATGATGGTCAGCGTGGGCGATCCGTGACAAAACAATATTCACCATGCGATACAGCTGACGGACTGTATTGCTCAGGGGCAGGGGGCAAAAAGGGGATAAAGTCCGGGAATGGGCTTAGGGTTAGGGTTGGAGCAGCACCTACAAGTCCAGGAGGGTCAAGCCGTTCCTTTGCGCAAGACTCCGACATGTGTCGTCGCTTCGGATCTGGGAATAATGTTTGCCTGTGGGGGTTAGGGTTGTGAAGGACATGGTTCGTTAGCCGGTTAGGTTGAATGAACGGAAACATGGGAGAGTGTCGAGATCAGCAGGGGTTAGGGACACCCTCAGCAGCAGGTGGTCCCCATATGAGGGACACGTCTTTCACTCTAGTAAATACATGTATGAATGGAGGGAGCTTACAATCACGGGGTGTTCCTGGTATCGCCAGGGTCGGGCGTGGGCCTTGGGTTGAGGTGACTGTTGTAGGAGATCCCGTCGTCCTTGTTGCTGTGGACGTTTTGGTCCGTACACTGGTCGTCGCAGGAACACACGCAGCAGTTGATACAGTCCGTGTGGCCGTCGCTGTAACAATGGTGGTGAGAGTATCAATAGCGGTCCTAGTTGTGACACTGGTGCTGATGGTTGTCAGGGTGATGATCGTAGTCGACGTCCTTGTTGTTGCTGGAACAATAACATCAGCCCTTCGCACAGCAGTGGCAGTAACAGCAGGAACGGTGGTGGTAACAGTTGTCGTAACGGTACTGGTTACCACTGCTGTGGTGGTTGCCGTAGCCCCTGCTGTTACCGTCACGGTAGTGGTGAGAGTGGCATTCTGAGAGACCACAGAAGTGCGAGTGACTTCGATGATAGAGGTCGCCGTAACAGTAACCGTCGTGAAAACCGTTTCCATGGTGCTAGATGGTGGTTTTACGTCCGGATCGCAAAAGCCGAAAGCAGACTGGCAACCTGGTCCGCAATAGGCGTAGGTCCGTCCGCAGTAACCATACTCAGAACAGCAGTCTCCGAAGCGTGACCCCAGACAAGTTATCCCTCCTCCACAGCTCCCATCGGTGCTGACTATCAAGTCTTCTGGAACAGGGTCTTCATCGTCGAAAACTACCGCATTGCTTGATACTGAAGGATTCGCTACGGCTGCTGCTGTGTAGGAGGTGAGGCCAAAGGCCAAGAGAAGTAGAGTCTTGGTGAATGAAGAAGCAACCATGATGGCTGATGGTCACTGAATGGGGAATTCTAAGTCAAAATCATGCTAGGATGAAGGCTGCCAAAGGCAACACTAGATCGGTCCAGACAAACAGGAGGGTACAGTCATTATAAACACTCGAGAGATGGATAGGGAGAGCCGAACCTCATGCCGAATCTCTGCAATGATGACTGTCGGTGGTACCTTAATCAACAGGCAAGTTTGATTGTTTATTGATGTCGTATCCCGCCAGGAGATAGACTTGGTAAGAGCAACAGTAATATAGTAAACAGAGCACTTGGTAATTCGGCTATTAGCTTGAGAGGTAGAGTGCCCTCGGAACATACCGAAATCTACATTAGTCTACAAATTCAGCATGCTTAAGGTTGGATTCAGACGTCCCAGCTACATCTTTATCAGCCCAAGCGGGGAAAAATCTACCGATATTTATGGGTAAAATGTTTCCCCTCTAAGCGACATCTACGGGCAAGAGAGAGGGTGAGTAGTCTGAAGTCAAAGAGGGGATGCCAGGGAATGAATGAGCTGCAGATAGGCTAATTTCATGCGAAACTTCAACCTTGCTTCTGACTGGAAGCTTCCGTGTCTTTGTTCCGTGCCTATTACTGTGTATCGTCGTTGAACACTCATAGCCCCGTGAAAGAGTGTCTATGTACTGCACCCCCTTGATTTGACGTAATTGCCTGATTGGGCAGCTGTTGACAGAGGACGACCACAACGGCACCGAGAAAAGAAAGAGATATCGAAGGCCAATGGAAGTGATGCTGTATTAGATACTTCTATATGTTAGACCCAAACCTGCTGTAGTAAAACACAGAAGCCGTTGCGTCATGCTGCCCTGCTCTCTCCATCCAACCCTGTTGGCTCGATGCTTCAACCCCTCGGGTGCATGTGGGTATCTCATAGCCCAAAAAAGAAAGACGAATCCAGTCCCAACCCAATCTTACACAAGATTTAACCAACTTAAATGATAGTTGCCATGCTATCCCATGTAAAAGTTTTCGACTTTTGAGGTGTACAGCCGCCTGTTGTCGCAGCACAGACCGAAATGGGAGTCTTAATCCCTAAAACTCCTCCCCATGACAGCCTCTTTACTTCCCATCGGAGTCGAGTTGTCCTCGTGGCTGCGACCGCACTTCGTGCAACGGCCGCCAGTGTCTCGGGGGTGTTGAATCTGGGCGCCAGTCACGGGGCAGATGTAGACACGTTTGCTGTGGAGGTGATGAAGTTGGAAGCACGACGGACACTCCTTGTCGGGCCTGCGAGACGGGGATTCTATCCGGTAGCCAGTGTTGGGACAGACAAAGACAGATTGCCAGATAATGTCGTGGGCGGCATGGCAGTTGGAGCACAGTCCCAAAGGTGTTTCAATTTCTTCGCCCGTTGTTGGGCAGTAGAACGACGGCTGAGAACCCACGTCAGCAACCATGGCGCCGTGATCACTGATCCAATGATTCCCTGAAGACTTACCTGCACAATTGAAGAATTCTTTTGGCCCATTTCGATTGTGTGGTGGGTGATGTCTAGCAAGAAGGGAGTGTTTGGTGTGTGAGGTGCACGTAAAAACACGACGATTATGTAATGTTGAATTATAGACACATCCTGTTACTTGCAACGGGCTATCCTGTATATCAGGAGCAGTCAGGATGAGGAAGCCGTTCGCGAGGAGAAGAAGAGAGATATATTGCGATGAGGGAAGCAGTGTCCCGCTCTGTCCTGGAGCTTTCCGCCGAGATGACACGTGGTGGTTGTGTTGCAAAGGAAGCTGTTCGATCTTGAGCCTGATGGGAGGGCGGTGGCCCAATTATAAGGGGAGAAAATAGGGAAGACATGTAAGGTGGGCAGACTACGTCAGGGAGGATGACGAGGGACTTATAGCGGCAGATTCGCCCGATGACAAGCAAGCCGGAGATGATCTTGCCACGTGCCGGCCAGGGAGTTCGGAAGCTCACCGAGAGGCCCAGACTCTGCTTGGCAGGCGTTGGCAGACGTTGGCGATGTCATGGCCAGGGTCCAGAAACACGCGAGAAAAGCGCGAGGTTCTGTGAATGGCGGGGGGCTGCAACCGTCCTCCGTGCGAATGCCTCGGCCGCGGAAAGGAGTCGTATCAAACCTGCTTGGCTGCTACGCTGGGAGCCAACGCCAAAACCAACATCGGGCCCTGTCCATGGAGATAAACAGGGCTATCGACCTCAGCAGGACGAAGGATATGTTTAGAGACAGTAGTCTAGTGGAGTGGAGTGTATCCTTTTCTAGTGCAGGCTTCTCTCTCCGGCAATGTCGCGGTGCTTAGCTGCACTAGGGGACCGATCGGCAAGAGCAGTTCGGTGGCAGCGATGCAGCAGTGCTCTGCAGCATGTCTGGTGGGATGTTCGATGGATCGTTGTCGGCCGATTGATGCTTTAGGATATTGCCCCCGACCGCCTGTCCGCGTGACCCACTCGGGGATCTGCGCCTAGATGCTTGCGTCTGCATTCTTCAGCGGACAGCAGATACGGATATCCGTGAGAAGATGGAGAATGCAGCCATGCTAATTTGCAGGTGGTCGCAATATCAAGTGGTCGTCGGACAACTTGGCAAAGAGCTATGGCGACGATTTTTGGGATGCCTTAGGTAAAAGCACGCAGCTAAGCCCGTCGCATGCACAACCCCTCTTCTGAACACCATTGGCGGATGGACACTGGGCAGCGCGCATGCGCACTGGCCTCAGTTTCCCCTCAGCGGCCTACAGAACACATGGATGTGAAGCTTGGCGCATGGGAATGGGCAAAGCGGTGCTGCGATTGCTGTGACTGGTGGGCTTCCGAACCGTAGATCGTAGGTCAAGCATTGATGTCGCAGCGGTGCCAAAAACGCAGGCAAAACGCAGACGATGGATCGAAGATAACGTAAGCCCACGCTAGACTTTCTCAGTTTAGCGTTTCACCGAAACATGTCCAGCAATGCCCAGCGTTTTCCCTCGTGGGCTGCAGAAACACAACACAGCAAAAAACGCAATCTATGAGATCCAGGACGGCGCATGCAGCAGGGACCCTTAGCGCCCGTTTGGTGTGCGCCACAAGGCGTGACAAAAA
>JAAFKN010000271.1:0-16097 GCA_011800035.1 Thermochaetoides dissita | reverse complement strand
ACGGCGGGGAGCAGAGAGAGAAGCAGCGAGAGTGGGCGGGATGTTCACTCACGGAGGGGCAGCTGCCTGAAGCACAAGCCAAACCTGGAACTTGACCCAGGCTTTGCTGTGGATATTTCTTCTGCCTGTTTTTGTCTAGGTATGTATTCTTTGAAGATTGTGCCTGCGATTGGATCTGTCTTCTTGAAATACTACCTAGGTAATCAAAGTCCGAGGCGATGCTTCGGCTTGTTCGTCGAGTTAGAAGAGAACTGCGCTCGGTAATTCCTCCGTGGCTGAAGAACCTGACTTACTCGTTACGTGGGGGAGATGCTGCTCTCACAGCACAGATGGTCTGCATGGTCATAGGGTCTGCGGCAGCTATCTGGGAAGCTGGCGCAAGGGAGAGTCTCTGCCTGGGATTCCATCTTAACAGTACATCCCTGAACACAAGGTCGCCTACAAAATACAACAATAAGGTAATAAGGTAATCCGGGTCAGTCATGGTTGAGTGCATCCTGATCCAAAACCTGCCCAGATATGGATTACTGAAAATGTGTGCCTGTACCCATTGTATCGTCATGGTACATGTCATGGTACATGTGCAACATTGTACACCATACCCACACGGCAATAACCGAGTATTGTGCGAGAATATGGAATTCTAGACGAACGCACAATGCAGGTTATGAGAATTAGGTTGAAGAGCAAAAAACTGGAGTGTCTTAATGGGAGGAAAGCTTTATATCAAGAAACGCGCCTCGACGCTGCGATGGAGTACGTACCCCTCCGTCAGCAGCGCTGGCCAATAAGAATGCATACCCTGCTCCAAGCAGCCTTGCCAGCTCCACCCCTAGCCGGGGCGATCCCCCACAAAGCGGGTTGCTTGCTTGCTTGGGGGCTGCCTGGAGGCCAGCGCTTTTGGTGCTCCTGCAAGGCGACAACCTCCAACTTCATCACAGCAGTCATCGACCGACAAAACGCCACGACCGCTTCATCGCGGCTACACAACTCAACAGGTTCAAACAAAAGAAAGCGCCCCTGCACTATCATCCGTACGATTTTGGTCTACATACATTCTGTAGGCAGTTTTGCGACGATACTTTTCGCTTGATCAATGTCACCATATAAAGCCTTGCGAGCTGCGGATTAAATCCATCCACATCTCCCATTCCTGGGAACTTTCCCTCACACATCGTTCCCTTCGCCTCCTACCTGCATCAATCCCAAAAGTTAGTCAACGCAATCATCAAGAGCGCAGTCGCAAGCAACAAGACTGTTCTCTGCCTAACTCCCCAGATCGACTCTCCCTATTCCTGTGCTCACGCGCTACAGACTGTTCGTGGCTACCCACTTCCCGGGCATATGGTTTTGGGCGCCCATCAACTGAGCCGAATTCGGTCTCCGCCCTTCGACAATGGACTCATCCCAAGCCTCAACCGCGCATCCCGCGGCTGTCCAGGAGAAATCGAGCAAGGCAGTGTCGGACTACCTTAAGCAAAAAGGAAAAGATGAGCAATTGCGCGTGCTGCGCGAGCGCAAACGGCCGCTCAACCTGCTGGATCTCCCCGTCGACATCCTCCAGATGATCGCCAAAGAGGCATGTTTGCTGTCGCCCTGGCTCTGCCTTGTAATTGGCTACACCTAACCCCCAGAGCGTTTTGCTAACATTGTCCCTCTGCCAGTTCACGCACACAACCGACCTCACTGCGCTTGCCTTGACCCATTCGGCACTTTACAACCTAGCCATTCCTTTGATCTATTCGCGCTTCGATATTGTATGGCCTGAACCTCAAAGCGGTTGCTCCGAAGGCAAGAGTGTCGATGCTCTTACGTACGGTCTCTCGACACTTTGTCTAGGGAGCTCTTTTGCCCACACGATTCACAAGCTGCATGGGAAACATTTCAATTCTCCCGGCATCACCAAGCTCACAGACAACAACTATGCAAAGTATTGCAGGAAGTTCTCCTTGGGCAATGGCCCCCCTGAGTGGGTTTCTGACTACCATATATCAAAATTGAGCGGCAGGATGCTCGGGATTCTTGTAGCTACGGCCATACGGAAGATGAAGAACCTCGAGACGTTTATTTGGGACATGCCCACTGGTGTTTTATCTGAGGTTTTTATGGCCCTGGCGTCGTTGGGGGGACCGTCAGGCAAAGAGACCAGCTTGAGTCGTGTATGGGTTCGCTGGCACGATAATTCCGACATCTATGGGAATGGCGAGTATGACCCCAACGAAGAGGCAACCACTACTGCCCTAGTTCCTCCGGGAAGCCAGCTCACACCTGTCGGCATTCTGGTACCTCCTGAGGCAGATTCACCTGTGCGTCTAGAGCCGATCAAATACTCCGACTACCGCTGTGAATACCCGACTTTTAGCTGCCTGCCACCACTTAAAAGCTTGACGGTTCTTGACATTGATGAAATTGGCTACCTGGATGAAATGGCCACCCTCATCGAAACTTCGAAGGATACGCTGCAAGAGCTCAGGGTTGGCATTGCACTCAGAGCTGTGGGCCGTGATTTTGCACAGACATGGGACGGCCCGAACCTCGAACAAGTGGATCATGAAGCCAAGTGGCCTGGCGAAAGCAGAATTGGAGAAAGGAGACTAGGAGGCGTTCTGGGCGTGCTCGTGGGAAAGATATATGACATCCGGAAGCACAGGCAAAGGAAGAAACTCGTTGCGGGCACTGTTCCCACGACTAATGGTACAACTGCTCCTGTTAGTATATCGTTGGCTGCGCACACATTGCCTACCGATGACAATGAAGACAAGGAGAACGGCGTGCCAGCATCAGCTGAAACTGCAACAAGTCTACCGAACGGGGATTTATCAGCAAAACCCAGATCATCTGAGGAAGCAACGTCGAGCAAACCTTGTCCAGAGAGAAATCTTTTGGACGGAAAGTTAAAACTGCATACCCTGGAGCTGGAACGGGTTGCCCTCTCACTGCAAGTGTGCAGACATGCTTTCGACTGGTCAGTTCTGACTTCTCTGACCTTGCTCGGCTGTGCCCAGCATGATAGTCTGTGGAAGATGCTACGAAAGCAATTTCAACCAACCCCAGTCAATGTTGATTTCAACGGCCAGCCGTCGCGTTCGAACGGTCCTCTTCAATACCACTTGGCACTCAGGCATATCCACACAGACACAACCACGCTCTCTCTTATCAATTTCATCAGGGACACGCTCGCGCCAAATACTCTCGAGGTTCTTTTCTTGCAAGATCGCAGGCGCGCTACACACCCCGTCGATATTGATATTATCTTTAAGGGGGCCATCAAAAGGCACTACGCCAGCTTGAAGAAGTTGCTCCTTGATTGCTCTGCCCTTCCCGACCAAACTGCCGCTACCGATAGTTCCAGCATCAGGTGGTGGAGATGGATTTTCAGCACGGAGATGGTGCGTTATATTACCAGTGGAAGAATGGCCAATCTGCGGGAGTTGGCTGCTTGTCTTGATTATAGGGATTGGGTAAGTCCCAAGACAAACCATCATGTGTGTAGGTCATCAACTAACATTGATCTTAGCATCTCTTTTTGCAGAGGTTACCCAACATTCCCCAGCTACACTCACTGTACATTCCACAAGTTTGTGAGTACCCTCATATCCTCCCGGATCGCAGTTGCTTCGAGCCTAAAGAGCTGGCTCTCCAACTTATCGACATCATTACCCTTCGTCCCGAGGTCAGCCTCTGCTATGTTGGCATTGCACACAAGTGCTTCGAGATTCTCGAGTATCGTGACAACGGCGGTCGGAAGAGAAAGGACAAGAGCAGCAAGAACGGTGTTTCTGGTAATAACGCTGGACCAGTCTTCCTGGGCCAGGACGGAAGCGCTACTTCGGGCACGAATCCCGCCGCTACACCCACGACTGAGCAGCACGATTCAAACGACGACGACTCGCTGTTGATGGATGATGAGCAAGATGAGGAGGATAATAATGGGGACTTGGTGGATGAAGATTTAGATCAAGACGATGAAATTGGTGATGAGGATGATGTGGATGTCAATGACGAGGATGAGGAAAGTGAGAATGAGGGTACGGTGGCGAGTGATCCGGGCGAGACCCAGAGCAGCGGTGGAGAAGGGCAAGACGATGACGGTCTTGTTGGAAATGGAGAAGATGACGGCACTGGCGCAAGCGAAGATGATGACGGCTTTGTGGATCCAGGCAAGGGTAGGCTGAGGTTCAAGCTGCGGGAGATCTTGTTTTATGACGATAAGGTCGCCATTTTCAAGGCGAGGCATGGCAGGTTATGAACATGGGGGCTTTGTGGTCCTCTGGGGTGCCTTGGCGTTAGAGCTGCCATTCGATTTCTACTCTGAGTTCTTAGGATATAGGTCTCGGTTCGATTTGACGGGTTCGTGGCGATGGGATTTGGGAACAGAAGTTGTCTGGAGCAAAATACTATGGCTTGTCTGTCACCCATTGGGCGGGAGCAAGTGAGTTAATGATACCTCTACGTAGTAATCTGGCCAGTTTTAATCGTTTGATACAAGATTGAATTGAGCTGACTTGCAAGTCAATGCTTGGCTGCTCAGATGACATTACATGACAGAGCTTACAGGATCAAAATCGAGTATTCTTCTCTTTCGAATGTTTTAGTGATAGCGTCGCTTCTTTCACATAGATATGGGTTTTCGAGTCCTGACATACGTCATCGAGCAATCAACCCTGTTTCCCAGAATAGCCCCAACTGCCCCTTTAATTGATCACCTTAACAGGCCTTTTAACCCAACAACATTGTCTCTCTCTTCCCGTTCTTTGGCAAACTCAGCCGCGAGCTATGATATTGGACAGTTTTCTTCTTGGTCCTGATGCAAGTTCCTCTTGGGGTTACCCAGAACAAAGGCCAAGCATGGACGAGTTCTGTTTTTATTGAGTCCCATTTCCTTCCGCTGCGTTCTGTAAAGTTTGACAGAAGTCAAATGGTTAGATATGTCCCAACTGAGTCAAATCAGCAAACTACGGGGATCCGTTTTACCTCGAATACTTGAAACATCCCAAGCCATGATCTTGTCACCACTAGAACTCCAGTCAGCTTCGGAGAATTTAGTCCGTAAGTGAAGTAATAGTGCCATCCTGCTGCCCAGCCAGTAGCTTCTAGGGTTATGGTTTAGCAGACGGGGTCTCTGAGGAGTCAGACATCCACTGCCAGTAATCATGATCTTTCCTGTACAGACTCCTGGCTGACAAATCACTCCTTGAACCCTCCCCCCTTGTCGCCACACCATATTCCATCGCGATTTCATTCGAGAGATGTGGTGAGATACATGCCTATCTTCTGTTAATTACCATTTTGTGCTAAATACTTCTAGGCCCCTCTTTAGGCTCGAAACTTAACTTTCGCCCATAGCATATCCTCCTCATGAACACTATGATGGCCGATCGATGCCATACTTTATTAGGAAGACATTACCTCAGAGATTATGTCAGCATGAACCATTTTGTGATTTTGTGACTGTCTACTTTCGTACCCGGCCCCTTCAGACCATCCTGTCTTTGTCGGCCCGGCGGCTCCATCTCGACTTGCTTCCTAAAGCACAGCTGTGGCGTCCAGGCACCACGGCGTTTGATTCGTTGGAGCAACATGCTGAATGTGGAGAGACAGCCAGTTCCCAGGTCAGACAGAACAGGGGAACTTGTTCACCTGTTATATGCAGCGTCCCTCCACATCCAGGCTTCCTTTCTCTTTAGTCGCCACTAGCCTACAGAGCCTACCGCTCGCCTACAGCACCTTTTTCGCCTTGGCAGGATCCCCTTTGCTCGGCAATTCCATAACCTACCGAAGGCGTTCGCCAGTTGAACAGTATCTGGAAACACCATCGAGCAAAGGCCCATTGTCAATGCCTCTTCAGTCCGTAAGCTAGCAGAGAGGGCAAGCAAGCTGCTTAGCATCAAACAAGCCCTTTGCTTCATGAAAGTGTTATCTGCTGCCAAAATTATCATCAACTCAGTGGCACAGAGCCTCAGGGACAGGGAAGAACCAGGCAGCCAGATTACTGGTGTACTCCTGCAAACGCTGGACCTAATCTGAACGTGACACAAAATTGCCATGCGCTGTGTTCCTATGACAAACATACACCCTCTTTAATAAATGCATTACATTTCCTTTCAGAAAGGAGAGAAGGATTGCGCCTTGGATCTCCCATCTCCCGACGGGCCGGTTGTCCGTTAGAGTGGAAGGTTGATTGGTGATGGTGTGTGGGTGAGTTAGGATGTCAAGGCCGAGAACAAAGATAGCATAGCACACTGGCAAAGCCCAGCCAGTGAGCTGCAAGCAAAGGATATGGGATGGCTTTGGAGATACATGAATGAGCCGACCCCAATGCTACAAAGGCCTGTTGCCAGCGTTGTCGTGCCGGGACTGTCAGAAGGAGTAACATGCGCCGCCAGATACCACTCAATACCAGACCTCATGGGATACAGGTTGCCTCTAGCTGGTAGAAGATGTTCCACCCAAGGATCAGCGTACTAGCAAGAGTTGTGGATGAAAGCACGGTAGTTCTTGTCCGGTCTTGATGGCCTCAAACTGGCTCAGGGGCTGGTTTTTACCCCTGCAGCCCAGTCAGAGAAGGTTAGCTGCTCAAAAGAATAGGTCCCAACTGCAAATGGTTCGCTAAGAACCAAACTCTGTAGTTTTATATGGCTTTTTGGATAGATATCTTTTTCAGCACTATCTTGATGTTGGACAAGATATTCTTAAACATCTTTCCGTGACTTGGTATCTTGGAGCGTACACAGGGCTTAGAGTCATGAACTACCAACTATCTACAACGGCCCAAAGTTATGTTCCACTATGCTTGTTAATAACAGAAGGGGCATTCATTTTCTCCACTTGCATTCTCTCTCAGTTAGATGTCGGTTCTACACTTCGAACCACGTTATGGCTAGCAGTAATCTATGAAAACACAGCTGTCTAAGCGGTGCTACAACTGTTGAGAGACACTGGGGATTTCATACACTTACTCCTGCTCATGACTGTTGTTTAGACACCCCCCTGTCGACTCATACCTCTGTATAAACAACCACCCACTATACATCGATATGCAGATTGTGTAGAAACGGTAGGTAATGAAAATAGCGGGTTGCAAAGGAGGCCTCCTTCCGCGATTCACTTGGCGCACCCCTCTGTCATACTGCCCTCTTTAAGTTGAAACCCCCTAGCACCAATTACGCCACTGGCATATGTTCTTTATTTGTCCAAAACACCAAGAATACCAGAATATAACCCAGGTCAGGTATCCATACTCTTACCTTGCCATCCTTGACCAAAAAAATCTGCACACAGCAGCTGCTGATAACAACTCACAACCATTTTGTCCCGTGTTCTAGAAGGAATCCTTCCCGTAGCCATCGCGCTTGCCGTCCTCCAACTCGCAGCTTTCGCCCTGATGGGTAGGCTTCTAGAACTTCCATGTGACCGATAAGGTTGCAAGAGAGTGTGTCATAGGACTCGGATCTCCGTCCATTGCGGGGAACGGCGCCGCTGAGAACAGGATGAAAGATGCAAAGTTGATCTTGGTCGGACAGGCAGCTTTGGAGGGCTCTGAGTTGGCAGCCTTGCTGGCCAAGCAGTGGCACAGTGACCCTGGTTGCATAGAATTGTCATTCTGTTAAGTGTCTGCCTGGCGAGGTTGACAACAGAAGTGCATCCTTCCAGTAGCATCAACACAATCAGTCTATTTGTGTCCCTTTTTTTTTGGGGGGGGGGGAGTGGTTGGTTGAGGATTGGACAAGCCGGTGGACGCTGTATTTCAGTCGAGTAGCAAGGCCGGGTTCGCCTAGCATTGACGTTCAGTTAATTAGCTTAAGCTTCTGTGCGTCGAACTCCCGGATGGACGTTGGGGGCCAAGTAGCGTAGCGTTGCGTACTGCTGAATCGGTGTGCCGACCGCTTGGGAAACGCCTCCAAAGATATTAGCGACCCTATAGGAGTTACCAAGGAGAGGAGATGCGGGACGGTAAATTCGTTTCCAGCAGGCATGATCAACACAGCCGCGCATTGAGCCACATCATGGGACGATACCACACCTCGTCGTTCCTGTAGATGCGTAGTATTGGACAAAAGCACGACATCAACACCAGGAATGTACGTCTGAGTCTCGCTAAGTGAGTGATGCCGTCCTGTATGTGGCAGAGTCATGTACTTATCCGGTTCTGACGAGGACGATGACTACTCAACTCAACTATGCTTTCTTTCGTGCGGTTTCATCTAAGGAGCAGAGCAGCCACACACGTGCGTCTGCCCACGTTCTCATGACTCTTCGAGGACTGGCGGCCCCTGTTGAGGATTCGTTCTGGAAAATCCGTCAAAATTGCTATGCCGTTTTGGATTCCGCGCTGAGGACGAACGCTTTGATGCTGCGGACTCGGTACCAAGGCTAAGAGGCAGAATAAACCGAAGCAACCGCGTTTCTGATGTGGATGTTGATGCCAAATGTCGTCTAGACTTTAGAGCCTCAAGTCATCATGCCATTTGTCGTTGCTGTCATCCTGTTCTGGCCAATACTTC
The DNA here is from genome assembly GCA_011800035.1 of Thermochaetoides dissita. NCBI lineage: Eukaryota > Fungi > Ascomycota > Sordariomycetes > Sordariales > Chaetomiaceae > Thermochaetoides > Thermochaetoides dissita. Next base: position 7,593 of record JAAFKN010000271.1, on the reverse strand, counting down.
CACCCACCGAGCGTTTCGCATGCCTGACCACCGATGTTGATTCAACGGTTCTGGTCCAGTAGTGGGCATCAGACTTTGTTAGTAAACCTCGCAGTGACATCAGCGTGCATCTGAAAGAGAGGAGGCCGGAACGGCAAGGAGAAAGCGTTTTGGCAGCACGCTCAACTAAAGGTTTCGAGTACCTAATGACCATCCTCATCCCGACATAACCTTCCAACGACCCAACTCCGTGAGACCCGGTGTAAGTCTCCCTCCTGTTCAGCGAAATGACATGTACTTGGCTTGCACCGGAACCCCGTCGTGCGCACGATGCATCAACGAAAAAAGCTTTGCTTTTGCGGGGCCTTGGCAGGCTCGCTGCCGAGGCTCTCCGGAGGAGCAGGTCCGGGACACGGAGGCTTTGGGTCGGCGAAGCCACACGCTGCATCCGGACCACGGGCTTGGCACGCCGTCCTCGTTACCTCGTAGCTTTGGTCGGCTCTGCCACTCTTCTACTTGTATGGCGCAATGCTGCTCATGCGTAAACCAGGGATCCGGTATGGCGATGGCCCTGAGCAAAATTTCTGGTTGGCGGACAGCACAGCTTCAGTGTGTTGCACAATAGACGCAACTTCTCGGAGAAGTACGCGAGGATGGGTGTGGGACCAAGGGCCTTGAGTAAGCCTGCGGCTGATGCCTGTGGCTGATGATGAACCGTTATCTGTAATCGGTACTGTATGTATCCGTGCACAATCAGAGAGCTCATGTTGTGATTTGATGTAATTTTGGGTTTGGGTTCGTGTTCGGCGTTCTCCGAACAACGACTTTCTGAGCCTAATAAACGTTAAAACGCTCGCGGTCGCTCTTTTTAGCTCTTGAGCGGTCAGTCCGACAATTACGCAGCTTCACAAAGTTAATGTGCTTAACGACGTAGTAATCGGTCCTAATACGGAGCATGCCGCAACAAGTGTGACAGCTAACATGGGCCTACAAAATTTCTGAACCCTTTAAAAGTATATAATAAGTCAAAGAAGATAGATTTGATATATTAAAAGACCTTGTGGACGGTTCCGTTTCGCGATAAGGCACCCACAAGAGCGCAGATGATCGTTGGCGTTTGACCAGCACGTGGGGTTGGATGAGGAAGTACAGAACACGATGGTGCGTGGTGTGTCGGCACATTCTATGGTCTTGTGTGTGTGGTGTAGGGCTGGCTGGTGTTGTATCTGTGATGTATGTAACTTGTACATACACCACATGGCTGATCAACGAGCTCCGCAGCCCGCAAGGGCTCCGCCCAGCAAGACGACTGGACGTGAGCGAGATCGACTGGAATGCCGTCCGGGGCAGAAACAGCCGAGTGCGAGTGGGTTCAGAAAGATCAAGGCCGGACGGGCCACTGGCAAGTCCCCCAACCACTCGGCGCCCCACCCGGGATGCCGAATTGAGTGGTCAGAACCGATGTCGAGCCAATGACACCGAAGGTCCCGAGCTAATCGGATCTCCGGCTCTTGCTGGGACTGCTGGGACATGAGCGCTGCCACTCATATCCTTGCATCGAGCTGAGCTTTTGACAACCAAGCCCCCCGCTATGCGCACAAAAAGCCACTTTCCCACTTTGCAAGTGTATTGTCTTGTCTGGCAATGCAAAATGAGGTACCGTTGTGCTGCCCTACAGGGCTGCGTATCGTTGTAAACGAGCTGAAATCTGCAGTTGTTGAATGTTGGCAAATCAGATGGCCAAGGCTCTTTGTTTGGACGAAGCGAGAAAACTTGCCCTTAAGAAATGGAAAACATGTATGATCAAGATGGGAGAGAGAAAACACTGTTGTTATCTTATGCCTAACAAAGACTTCAGCCGATCTCCCCGACTATATACTGTACATGCTGTGCTGCGGTGCGGCTGTTGTCTGTACCGTTTGGCGCTTGACCTTTGCGGGAATTGTCGACAACTCGGGGAAGGAGCATTAAGCCCTGTAAGCCTGACCGCTTTTGCGTTTTCCGCGCTGGTGATGGTTACACAAGACTTAGTTCACCCAGATAGGAGAAGCAGGAGGATAATGCACAGGCGGGGGTGATGGCGCTGATGGCCATCACGAATTAACAAGAGCCCAGCTTGTGCCAGCAAGCAGAGGGGCGTCTGTACACAATGTCTGGCAAACTACTATACACACAGTATCTGTGGAGTGTGTGCATAGATGCTGCGATGTTCAAGGTAGGGGTGATGTCTCCCTGTTGCCCCGCTGCAACGGCGAAGCACCCTGCAAGGAACTTGTTACCAGCGCAGACGAACGAGGAGCTTCCGCGAATGGCGTCAGTCGGTGTGAGTTGCCAGACTTTCGCGTCAATGACTACAGACATGACGGATTAACTACCCAACAGCAAAAATATTCTGAGCTTGTTGACCAAGTCCGTCCAGATTGCACAGCGATGAGGCCGTTTGTTAAGTGGCCCAAATGCGCCACTACGACTCTAAGAGGAGAGAATGACTTGTTCTCGAAGCAGTTTATCCCGTGCTGGGTTGGCAGGCGACGCACCATCGAATGCAACATTGTGGCACCAAAGCAGCCAAGATGCGGAGAAATGGCAGCGTTCTGACTGGACTTCGACGCCGTGATGTGAGGGCAAGCGATCCGACTAATTGGTGGCCATCTTCTCATCATCATGTATGTGATCAAGCAGATATTTACTTTAGAGATAAGTAGAAGAGATCGTAGCCGTCTTCTTCAGCAATGAATCCATTACACGGAGCCGGCGAAATGAGCATCAAACATCCTGCCTGATAGTGCTTTCAACACCTGGGACACTTACAAGTACAGATACCTAAGTAGGTACACAGTACAATGACGGAGCAGGAGTTGGATTCTGCTCGGACTGAAGCCCAATCAGAGAGACAACTTTTGCACGCCACTCCGCCCGCGGCAAACCACAAAACCTGCCTAGCCCCTTCTGAGAGACTTGTCCTTGGCAACGGGATGGCCGGGGCTGATCTTGCTGGTGAGAAGGTGCTGAGATGCCTTGATGGGTATCGTGCGTCCAACTGCTTCTGCAATTCATCCTGGGCAAGTCACCGTGCGCCACGGGCCGTTGTGATTTCGATCATTGACACCTCATATGTAGCCTTCGGATCATCTTCACAGCATCCACATGGGACAACATGCGCTCTTGGTTTGAAGTCTGGCGTCAGTTACTTCAGCCGCCACGAGTCACTAACCGCTTTGTCTTCTTGGTGGCCCCTAATAGGCACGTACCATTGGTCTTATCGCGTCTATCTCGCCTAATAGTCATATAAATGCTGCTGTCTGACCCTCCAGGGCTGCTAAATGGTGATGATTGGGCTGATTAGCCGCCAAACCGCATCTCACACAGTGGAAGATGGCTGGTGTGACACCGCTACCTGACCCCTCTGCACGGCCATCTCAGGAACACCATGCAGTGAACCCAAAACCGATCCAGCGGACACAACACAAATGCAGCCAAGCCAGCCATCCCAAAAGGGGCCATCTGCTCATTGGCGTCGGCGAGGGCAATCGGCATTCCACATGGATGTTTTGGTTGGCCGCGTTCGTTGGCCTCTGCGGCAGCACGTTACCTCCATGAGTTTGCTGTACTTAAATCATGCATCTTTGTTTACCATGAGTCGAATTGGGTTAAGCAAAAGGCAGTTCGGGTGCAACACACGGGTCAGTGATGGCTCGATGTGACCCGAACATCTCGGGTTGAACGGTCGGATCTTGCAGGATACTGTCGAGTTCCCAGGAATTAAGTTCTCACTGCCGTCCTTGCCAATCCAGAGTCCGAGGTAGATGACTGTGTGAGACAGATCGACCGTCCAGGTGGCAGATTAATGAGCCAACTATACCCAAATGGAGAAGGCGTTAGCTGTCTGCTGCCTTGCCAAAGCGAATGCTAAGTGAGGCTGCCGAGCCGACAAGAGGCTGCGGCCATGATGCGCTGGTATTAACATGGAACTTGGCAAAACCTTAATGGGCTTGTACCAGCCCCAAAACCGACAAGATCAGGTGGGGGATGACATCTGCGCGCAAGAACACGGCCAGCATCGTGGAGCGCAGTCATCCCGTTTTTTCGATGCTGTAGTGCACAGCGAAAGAACCTAGAGGTACGTACGAAGTTAATGAGCCTGCCACGCTGTTATATGTTTGGTAGAGGATCGTGCCTCTTTCGCGTTTTTTGAGCTGTCATCGCCCAGAATTGCAGTCAGGGCGATGTCACATTTGTGGATGCTGGCATGGATGTTGTGCTTTCCTTAATCGCAAGAGCGAAGAACAGGCACAGATATGCAATATACAAGTAGATGACAGCATATTTAGTTAAACAGAGTATGCTTGAACACCGGTATTAACTCAGTCTGTCCTACGGCGAAACCTATTTCAAAGAGAGAGACGGTTGCATAATGCAATTAAACCACGGCATTCTCAGCTTTCCCCTTCCTATGTAATGTAATTGCTATGTAAGTGAGTGGAATAAACCTATAATTAACCCAGCAATGGATTACTTGCAGGGATTGACTTTTCTCAGCAAGTCATAACGCATCACCCGCTAATAAACTCTTGTCACCGCACTGGATCTAGCTCGGATACTACAATATATGCCCCCTTTGATCGAATTTTCGTATAAACAGGGCATATTCTAGGTAGCATTCAATATCGACCCGTATTGCCAGGACCAAAAACACCGATAAGTCCTGATTTGGCCCCCAACTGGGCGACTAGACAGTTAAACAGATAAGTCTCTCACGAGCATCATATCTAAGAACATAGCCGGCAATAAACGGGTTTGGTGATTGGCAGAGCGGCCCTTGCTGCCGAGTGCTTCCAAAGACCGGCTGCTTTGACGTTCTGCCGTTATATTTCGTATGGATGCTTCAAGATCCAAGCCATCACGATAGGAAAGACAAATCTGTTGCCTGACACAATACTCATGGCTGTCATGTAGTGGCGTGCATCGTCTAGCTGTCATCTTGTTTCTTGCTTATGCCACTTGAGAGTGTCGTTACATTGCTAGAAGGAAACCATGCGCACTACTACCTTGGAGCTTAGAAGCTTCGGTTTGATATCTTCGGCTTTCTCGGAGGTTGGAGATTGGAGACAGATACATAGCTCCAGGGTTAAGACGCTAGAATCGCACTGATGCAAACGGAAGTCTCCGTGGTACCTTGCTGGCTGTGTCCCGCCGCTCTGGGAAATCTCGTGACTTCGTGTTATGCATCTAACAATCAAAGCTGTCTGCTCGCTTCCAACGCGGCACCCCTTCCAGGAAGTCGGCAAAGCAACCCGCCTTCCTGAGCTCTTGGAGCCTGTATCCTCTTTAGTCTGCCACATTCACAGATTACACATACCAGCAACTGTGGTCTATCTGCAACATCTCTCGACTCTTCGGTTGTGAGGGGTATGACCCGGCGACGGAGGTTACCACGACTGGAAAAAGTTAGAGGTGGCAGGGTCATGGATGGCGAGGAGCACCCAGACACTTGAGCTTACCTTTGACCGGACCAGTTGCGGTCTTGTGCTTGGTCTAAGAGCGAGTGGTGAGCACCACATTCACGAAAAGAAGACACACAAGGGGCTCTCCGGCTAACAACAGCCTGACTAAGGCCATATCCTAGACTAGCTTCATAGGCAATAAACACCGGGAGAAGTGTGTGTTCCTTGTTGATACTTTGGGCTGATCTGTGTACTGTATGCTTTGCAAGGTTGTGTGTCTGGCGCCAGATCAGGCTTGAGGATTAAGGCACCGACATGCAGCCGTCAACAAACGATGAGATAGATACTCGGCTCACCCACGAGCAGAAAGGCCGTTTTCATCCGGAGCCACCTCCGTAGGTATCTGAACAGGGGCCGCAATCTACTTATTGCATATTGATTTACCAGGTAGAGAGATAAGTACACGAGCAAAAGCCCTTGTTAAGCGCTTACAAGATCAGAATCCTTCAAGCACGAGCGATCCTCCCCCGCAGCCAAGAATTTTGCGCTTCTCGTCGGTTTATTGCCTAGAAGTTATGGAGATCGAAACTCAAACCTAAATAACTCGAACTGCAATTCGAATTGAATTATTGTGAATCAATCACCTCAGAGCCCACTCAACCTTGGCTATTCCAGATACAAAACCACAACCAGTATGTTGAGATGTTAAGTACAAGTCCTGCTCCCCTCGCTAAAGGCGCGGGCTTTAGCGCCGTATGTTCCCATTGAAGGGTTGAGGCTTACTGACCGTTTCCCTCCCCGGAAGGTTCCGCCCGAGATCCCTCTGAGACACACAAACTTTAACAAAAATGAGAAACGCTTTTTCATCGTTAGAAAGGAAGAGATTCGTAAATGTTGACATCATGATCGATTAGGTAAGCAGAATGTGGGTCGGAATAACTGTTGCCGTGTGCGTTAGCCAATCAAATCGAGTCTTTCTTCCATGAAAAATTGAAGAAGGGATTCTCTGATATCTAGATGACTCTCCATACCTTCGCTGTGGGCTGGAGTCTTCAACTTTTTGCCCCTGCCCCTGTATGTAACCCAACAGCCCCACTCACAGCCCCGCCAACCAGTGCGCCTTCCCCTAGATCCCTGCTTCGCTATAAGCGTTTCAATCCTGCCCCGTTAACACCATCCATGAGCAAGGTGGTACTCCTTAGCCCCGAGACCTTGCTTCATGGGTTCCTCACCAAAGTCGTTGAGGACAGCCGTTAGGTCCTCTTCGTTCGGGATGTCTTGCTGGTCATAAAACTGGCACTTCAAGACTTGAACAACTGCAAGCCGCGCCGCTTCAACTCTAGCGACTGGCCGGAATCCAAATGTCCAGCAAAGATCGAAGCGATAAGCTTGCGCTGCACGTGCTGCGTGGCCGACAATCAGGCCTCAGCATCAAGAACAGTACGGATTATCCGTATCGAGCTGCTTTGGTTGTGCCATTCCCCCACAGCATGGATTCTGACCATCCGAGTCCGAGAGTCACTGCCTTGCATTCAGGTCTGGGGCTCACCTCGGCGCGGAATTGCAGCCCTGCAGAGCTCTGGCACACCCACACAAGTAACGAGTTTTGCCCTGCCCACAACATCCATCTTTCTCAACTTGAACTCTTTCTGCTCGTTTACGGCGCATTCAGCATGCTGATTTCGCCGTCTTAACACACAGCAATGCGGCACAGTTTGCCCGCGACTGACTCTGAGCAGATCGGTAACGTTGGAGCCTAGAAAACAAGACATCGCCTTTTGGCCCCCTTGCTCACTCACTACATTTACGCCGTCCCGACTCTTTTTCCTGGCGCACATGAAAACCAATTGGCCATGCCCGTTACGTAGTTTCAAGTCAGGAACAGATCGGGAAATCGATTTCGGCACTTAACTGGTGATAGGCAGTGTTTGACGAAGAGACCGAAAACCAGCAATCTGCTGAATCGACGGCAAGACCAGGGTTTCCTTGAGTGCTGGCATTCCGCTACTCTCTCGGGAATAGTGTTGATGGGCTGCACCCTGCGCCCAGTCACCCGCATACAGTATCTGCGCTGTAGTGTGAGCATCGTTGATTCTTGACAGCTTGAACGAATCTACGCTAAACCGTAGCCCTGCCCTCTCCACTGTCACCCTCTCCGGGGCGCGGGGAC
>JAAFKN010000270.1:0-16129 GCA_011800035.1 Thermochaetoides dissita | reverse complement strand
TTTGCACCAAGAAGCTTGGGGGAGTAGGAGAAGTCGGGGGTCCAGACGCGCGGGGGGATGGTGAATTGGACGGCTGAGACGGTTGAGAGTGCCGCTGTGGCGGCGAGGAGGGTTAGGAGCGCCATGGTGAGGGTTCCAAGCTTGTGGCTATCTCATGGTTGACCATCCCAAGCAGACTCAAGGAGGATTTGGCCCATTTACATCTCATTGTAGGACCGAAACAGCCTCGGGGATTCACCACCGGTACGACGCAACGTTCCTGGTCCGTAGCGTTGGGAACAATTCTTCCACGCTAGTTCCGGGGTTACACACATGCGGTTCCCCTGTTGGAGCAATCTGCGGGGAATCTGGTCTATAAGAAGCCGGTAATTATCCCCACGGTGTTGTTACCCGTTGAACTATGATAGGTCATTTTGGGATTGTCCGGCACGATTCAGAAATGGGTCACTTAAGGTAAGATCATTGGCTAATATGTCCTCCCATTTTTACTTTTACTGATCATATGCACTTCGAACGAGTAGCCCAACTACGTAACAGATCCAAACATCGTGTAAGTTGAATATCATCATGATAAAAGTGGTTTAGAACAGGGAATACTGTGTTACTTCGTCTTTACCGTTCCTAAGGATAGCACTTACCCGACGACTTACCACAGAACTTACCTTGAAGTGAATCAGACTTCTTCCTCCAAGCCCAATGCCCCATCCTCTCCTTCGGCATCAGCAAAACGAACTTCTTTCTCCTCTCCTCCCACCTCTTATTCAAAACCTTCGGCACGTTCAACACCTCACTCAACTCCTCATACAACACCTTATACTCCCCCACATCCTTCAACGGACCCTCCATGGCAATAGCCCTCTCCATCACCTCCTTGTCGTCCTCAATCTTCCCCACCTGCAACATCTCCCACGTCACCTCAAACTCTCCTCCAAGCCCACGCACACTGTCCCCCGGTTCCTTAGGATACCTCCCCAGCAACTCAAGCATGACCCCAGATGATACCTAGAAGTCGCTCACCTGTCCGCCACCTTCTCAATATTTTCTTCTGCTTGCTGAATCAGCGAGCGCAGGTCGCGCAAGGACCGGAGTATATCCAGCGGGGAGGTCTTTAACAAGATGATGCCCATGTCCTCGCCAAAGATATACGGCTCGCGGTCTTTCATGTGGAGGAGCGTGTCCATCGTTTTGCGCAAAGACAGCTTTTGCGTGAATAGGTTGGCGGAGTACCAGTAGAAATTGCCGCGTGTCACTTCTAGCATCATCAGCTCGTTGGACATATCCATGGGTGCTTCTTCGTCTTCTTCTTCGTTGTCGTCTTCGAATTCGAACGGAGCGAACTGGCCGTCTTCGCGGTAGAGGATTTCGCCTGGGAAGCGGATGCCTGTGGCTTCGGGGCCGGCTACGCCGGGGATGTTTTCTTCCGGCCGCGCACCGGGCAAGTCCCAGGTAGTCCCCCACCAGAAGCGAGGCTGCTCGTGTCCGCACACCTCGCATTTATGCGGCGCCTTTGAAACAGGGGGGATGAGGTCGATCTGTTCAGCTGCTATTGCCGCGGTCATGAGCTCGGGTAGCGGACGGTACTCATTCAAGACGCACTTGTTGTTGCAGTCGTGTTCAGGGCGCCGGTGTAGGGCAAGTTCCCAGGCATGGAGGGCCTCAGGGATAGGTTCGAGGTGGTTGTGGGGGCGTTGAAGGTGGATGCCGTCGGGGAATTCGAGTTCGGAGGAGAGGAGTCGGGCCAGGCTGGCTCGGGGGGAGAACTGGCGTCGGAATCGGAATCATCATTCTGGAGTTGAGGTTGAGGCTGGGGCTGGGGCTGGGGAACAGAAACTAGAAAGTCGTTGAAGAGGGCTACTACTCCTGGATCATCAAGCATATCATCTGCCCACACCCCTGCCAGTGCATTCCATCTCCTCCCCACCACACGACACCGAGTCCTCTGCTCCCAGACCAGACAACACTGGTGCAACATGCATAGGCGGAGATGCTTGTTAAAGACGAACTGGGATTCGTCATCGAGACTTAGTGTTACTGTACGTACCAGCGGTATCGCTGCCACAGGTAGATGCGCTCACACTCGCAGGTGTGGCAGCTGCCGGTGGGGATGAGGGCTTTGTTGGCGTTGTACGGCCAGGAGGCGACGTCGGTGTCGGTCCAGGGATATAGGGATATGGGAACGCGGGCTGAGCCGCAGAGGTTGAAGTGGATGACGCGGATTTTGCACGCCTTGGAGGTTGAGAGCGATATGATGAGGGACTTACCTGGAACTTGGACCTTCCGAGTGAGGTAGATGGGTAAACTTACCTGGGTAAGTGATGGTGTTGGTAGGTGAAGGTTGTTAGTTTGAAGCTTGTCGAGAAGGCAGTGATATTCAACGATGAGCATGTTTATAAGTTCGTCCACAAAAAAGATATGGATCCCAAGGGTATTGTCTCGATAATGCCTTCCACTCCCTTTGTCAGGACTATACCCCAAGTTCTTTGTCCCACCATGAACATCGACTTTGACCCCTGCAGGTATCTTGGACCTATCACTTCTCAACAGACCCTTATCTCAGCTCTTTGTCTCGGCTCCTCAAGTGCCGACTCCTAAATCTAGCCCATCGCAGAGCGTTTTTCTCGCTGCCCAGTAACCCAGGTACTCCTCATCTCGAACCTCCGCAACCCGGTTTGTTGGGCAAAAGTCCTGCCCAATTGGGCACCGCCGGTATTACTCACTTCTCTATCCCATCTCATCACTGACTGACGAAATTGTGCTCCTGACAATATCAGACACCATTCTTGTCTGCCATGAACTGCCCAATCGGCATATACCCCCGGCACTCACCACTTAAACATCTTCCGAAAAGGGGTCTCCGTGCAATCTACCCCAGATGACCCAGATCATGTGGGTTAACGGTTCACATAACGTTAGCGCAAACCCTAGTCGATGAAGGATGGAGTTCAATATGTGCACAAAATCCAAGTGGCTACCGTGTTTGCGAAGCGCTTTTATCCGTGCTGCGGGTTTATCCGCCTCGGCGGCAGTTGCTCCTTGGCATGGATGCAGGAGAGGATGCCGGTGTAAGTGCCGATTGGGATATCAAAAGGGGATGATAGGATGGGTTGGGAAAATTTAAAGTATAAAAGAGTGTTGAGAAAACACAGGGGTTGTGGAATTTTGGCCCAGTTACGCTTCTCCTCAAGTGTGCTGTTCGTATCACTGCTTGCGCTGCTCTGAACAACACATCATCATCAGCATCATCAACAAGATGAAGCTCAGCACTCTCCTAGCCCTCCTAGTCTCAGCAGTAGCTGAGGCCCACTGTACGAAAACCCTACTTCTACCTCCAAAGCCTCTAAGTCATTCCTTTTGAGTCACTAACACCCCCCAGACGTCTTCCCCTCCATAGCCAATACTCCCGATTGGCAATACGTCCGCCAAACGACCAACTACCAAACTAACGCCCCTGTAACTGACGTCAACTCCGACCAAATCCGCTGCTATGAGCGTGTGCCAGGCCAAGGCGCCCAAGGCATCTACAACGTGACCGCCGGCAGTGTGCTCAACTACAATGCCCGCGCATCCATCTCGCATCCCGGGCCTATGGCCGTCTACATCGCCAAGGTTCCCAACGGGCAGAGTGCTCGCACATGGGATGGGAAGGGAAGAGTTTGGGCAAAGATTTATCAGGATTATCCCAGTGTGGCGGGGAATGGGTTGACTTGGCCTTCTATGGGTACGCCCTTCCTCTCCTCAACCCTTTCAAGTTGTCTTGAGGAGACGGGGTATATGCGCTAACAAAAACAAACAGGCAAGACCTCCATCCCGGTGACCATCCCCCGCTGTCTGCAGAACGGCGAATATCTCCTGCGGGCCGAGCACATTGGTCTGCACAGCGCCAGCAGTCCCGGCGGTGCGCAGTTCTATATCTCTTGCGCACAGATCAGCGTTTCGGGAGGCAGTGGGACGTGGAATCCGAAGAATCTGGTCAGCTTCCCCGGCGCGTATACCGCGACGCATCCGGGCATCCAGATTAATATTTATTGGCCCGTGCCGACGAGTTATACGCCGCCTGGGCCGGCGGTTGAGACGTGCTAGGGGCAGTAAAGGGGGTGAATATACATAGGTTTGGTGCTGTCATACTGGGAATGATACCGTACATGTCCTTTAGGGATTAAATAGTTCTACCTCCCGCATACAAGATAAGATACCACACCTGCATAGATAGGCCAGTGCACTCAGTGGTACCGCTTCTTCCTCCGTAGCAGCGCACCATCATCCTCCAAACCAGCTGAGAGAAATACAACCGGTCTTGTCTGCTCTAATTCCCACCTCAATCCCCCAGTTCCTCCAGGAAGCATCCAAACGGTAGACCGGCTCAGCCTCTTGTGACTTGTTGGCTTCGAGTTCCATGTTAGGACAAGAAGCTCGACTATGTCACTTGTCAGGCTGAGGTGGGACCTAGTTGTAAGACCCACTGTTATGAACGAACAGAGTCGGTGCTGCAGAATTGAGGCGTATCAATGAGCCAAGCATCGCCGAAGCAAGTATTCCTTCGATGTAATTGCTCAACTTCCGAATCCCGTCATTCGAGAGCTCGGGTAATTGTATCGTTTACCAGCGGAGCCTTCTCCATTGTCCATTTGTTACGTGACAACACAGCGTCCCAATAAACCCTAAAAGGATGCTTTCCCCAGAGGTGCCTATCGCCAGTTGGTTGGAACAACGCCTCTGGAAAGAGATGCTCAATCCATGACTTGTGTAGTGCATTAGTAAAACCCGGTCCCAGATAGTTAAGTCATTCCCTAAGGTTCACCCCTAACGTCATATCTCTGGCTAGAAAAGCGCTGATATGCTCGATGCTTTGCCTGAAGACAAGTGCATCTCCAGCGAAGCGGGTTGCCAATGTGCCATGACGGTTCAACAAGCACCTACTAGAACAAGTGAATCGTTCTGGCTCATGGGGAAAGTAAACTATACCCGTAAGGGTTTGTGGGAACTATCCTTTTCCGCTGGCACAACATGAAAAGTTAGGCTGCTGGGACATGTTAGTACCACGATTTACGTTTTGCTTGTGTTTCCTATAAATGAACATCAGACAGATGCATGTATGGACATATAGGATGTCAACCGAGACTGGTTCTTATCAATAGTCTTGCCAGATAAGTGTTGAACTGGGTTTTCAGCTTCGCATATTTATGGTAATGAAAACATGAAAAGTAAGCTGCTGGATGAAAGTAATCCGAGTTTCTGCCAATGGAGTATTCAACGCCTCGTGCCATACAGCTCGCCTGCATGAGGGGTTAAAAATTAGTTTTTTTCTGTTGCCCGTAGCCTGAAGTCCCACAATGGGTACTGACTCCACCCTGGAATCGCCCCTTGGTCCCTTCCATAGCCCATCAACATACGCGTCAGAGTCAAGAAAGGCTGGAGTAATCCAGCAGTTGTAAGAGTTGTGAAGAAATATAATTTCCACACGTGCACATTTAACACATGAGCGCGCATGCCCTCGGAACCAGAGGCTGGTTGATACTGTGGGCGTATCGCAACAGATGTATGCATTGCATGATCTTGTTTGGATGTTGGATAAAGGGGGAGCGGGTACCAAGTCGAGCAGAGAGTTCCCCTAACTCCTTAAAGCCAGGGGTTGGACACCAGAAGTATTGCTAAAGCCTTGTATAGTCAGGATTCAAACAATTGCGGAATCGGCCAGAGGCAGTTAAACGGTCTTTCCCAACAAAATTGGGCCAGGAGCTATTGTGCGGAAGCTAATAATAAACTGGCATTGGGTATATTCTGGACAAGGGCTTGGGGATTGGCCACCGCCGTTCATCAGAAATTATCAAAAGAGTTGATGAAGGAGCCGCCAATAAGCTCACGATGGTATTGACGAGAATCATCATGATAAAAGCGATGTGTAGCTAAAACGAAGGGCGGTTCAAGTTTTGAGTATGCGTGGCATCCTCAGCCATGGCGTGTCGCATGCGATCAAGGGTAGAACATGGATTAGCTACCAAATATGCACCTTCAGTGTCGTTGGTTCCAGATTGACAGCATCTCCAGGTTGTTCATGGGAGTCGTGGGGCTCGTGATCGTGGTTCATCGGTTGCACTTATTCTGCAACCTCATCAGGGGTTGTGTTGGGGCAAGCTCAACAAGCCAACCCTCGAGACTGCCCGTTGGGAGCGAGGAAGCAATAGTATATTAATCCCATCTCACTATGTATGTGGATGCTTACATCTGAGTTCGTAGTGTTAGTTTTACTGTCTTTCCTGTCACCTGCCAGATGCCCTACAATTTTAGGATTTCACTAGCAAAACAAACAACTTTTTGCAAAAGCAAGATCTTTAGCATTCAGAATCTGAAAATACCCCTCTTTACCTCACTGTTTATTTTCTAATTTAAGATGGTACGCCCCGGAACTGCCTCGCACATGAGAGCTCAATTAAAGACCTAGACCTAGAAGAGGGGTGATGTTTGATACTCCCTGACTGTCCGCTAACTCTTTTTTGTTATGTTGTGTTATGAACAAGACAATGAATGAGAAGAAAGGCCTAACTTGTAAGACATGAAGGCATAGAGGAAACTGGCCAATCAGGAAAGAGTCACGCATGTCCAATTGATAATTACCCAGCCAAGAGTGACAATCGACTACACGGGCCTGAGAATCACCTAGGGAACAGTGATAATTACCACAGAAGGATTGGCGAACATTGTGTATATAAGGATGTTGCTAGTCACCCGCTCGAGGATGCCCATGAAAACTCCTTAGTCAGCAATGCAAACAACTGCTTACCCCAGCTGATGACCACAGTGTTAACCATTTTGTGCGAGAACGCTTGAGTCTCAGATTCCATAGCCTGGCCACTGCCTTCGATCCCATCTCAGGAGGCAACGGAATCGTCACAACTGGCATCCTACTTTATCGATATCTCAGCGTAGATTACTAGGAACTTGCTTTCCATTTACACTTCGCACAGAGCCAGCTTCGTTTAGGAAGATGGCACATTATGGTTCAATATCTTAAGTAAAAATGAGGCAATATCTAACTTCAATCGATATAGTTTAAAACTTGTTCATGATAATGAGTGCAACGTTGGGGATAAGAATTTCCATTCAAACAGAGAATTAAGGCATCGTAGACTCTCTGAATATCTTAGAAATTTGATAAGGAAAAAGAAAGTCTACCTTTAGGAAGAGAAGAGCAAGGGAATACTGTCTATATGTATGAGGAGAATGAGGATTTTGTAGAATGGCTAACTAAGGAATATCCAAAGGAATAACACCAGTATTCTAAGATTAGTCCCAAATCTCTCGTTGACCTAACTCGGCTATCGGATAGCAAAGCGCCAAAAACCTTGATATGGCCAAACTCTGCAGCTCACTCAGCGGCGTTTTGCCATGATGGTCTTGTCCGTTTGGATAAGCTCTGCCATCAGATAGTAAAGCGCTAACAACCTCCGTGAGGCCATACTCTGTAGCGTAACTCAGCGGCGTTCGGCTATTCTTGTCCTGTTGGTTTGGATCAGCTCGGCCATCAAATGGCAATGCCTTAGCAACCTCTGTATGGCCATACTCTGCAGTCCAGCCCAGCGGCGTTCGGCTATTCTTGTCCTGTTGGTTTGGATCAGCTCGGCCATCAGATAACAGAGCTTTAACAACCTTCGTATGGCCAAACAAACTTTGCAGCGCGGTTCAGCAACGTCTGGCCTTGCATTTCTTGTCGGTCTGGATCAACTCGGCCATCAGATAACAGAGCTCTAACAACCTCCGTATAGCCAAATTTTGCAGCGTAAGTTAGCGGCTACTCGTCTTCCACGTCTTGCCCGCTTGGATCAGCTCGGCCATCAGAAAACAGAGCTTTAACAACTCCCTTATTTCCATACTTTGCAGCGTAGCTCAGCGGCCTTTTGTCTTCCTTATCTTGTCGGTCTGCATCCGCTCGGCCATCACGTAACAGAGCTTTAACAACCTCCGTATGGCTATTCTGTGCAGCCCAACGAAGCGGCGTTCGGCCACAGTTGTCTTGTCGGTCTGGGTCAACTCGGCCATTTGATAGAGTTTTAACAACTTCCGTATGGCCAAGTTGGCAGGAGGACGGGGGGATCGAGAGCGGTTTAGGAGGCGGGACGCCAAGCTCAAGGGAACCTACTACGGCACCGATATAGCTTGGAGGCTGCAGTCAATCCAATCAACAGTCAAACGAGACTGTTGTGGAAACGCTACGCTAGGCATTTTTGTCCTTCAATATTAGAAAAAAAATAAAATACTTGGAAATATATTGCGTTACTATGTTGTACCTCACACACACAACCTCTAACGGCGGACTGAAAATGAGCCGTGCCACTTAACAGCAAGCACCAAGGTACCCTCCGTTTCGGAACCGTTTGGGCAATTCCAACTTATAGGAATGCATAGGTACACAAGCCACAATACTTTGAACACTAGCAAAAGGCTCAGCGCACATGTCACACAAGAAGGCTCACCATGGCTGAGTGGCGAAAGCAGTTGTTCCAGCTTTCTGATCAGATGGAAAGGAGCCCTGTGAATGGAATGGTCTTCCGCGGCTTTGAAGGAGGCCATGGTAAAGTGGCCTTCAGTTTTTCGTCACTGTCTCACAGGATTGAACTCGAAAGTTCAAAATAAAAAGGAAGGCCCGCGCCAGGGCCGAAGTGGACACGGGCGTAAGTCTGTACAGCTGTCAGCAGAGAGGGAAAAGTTCAGATGTAGGCCGTGAGTGCAGGCTAGAACATAAAAACGGTATCTCTCTTTACACGACGCTATATCCCCTGAGGCAGTGAGCCCATGAGATTTTCCTTCAATCTACATGACGTAGAGTCACCTAACGATCAGCATTGTGCTTCCTATATAGCGTCCTCATTTTATGGTTTGCAGAACCTAGCTGCTTGCAAGCTTCAGCATGTAGCACTCCGTCTGATTAGGTAGACATCGTATATTATCGGGACACCATCAACCTTGCCAAAGCCCAAGTCCCCGAGTACTTTGCCGACTTTCTTTCTCAGGTTTGGTGGTTTCTAAGGGGTTATCCCTGGGGCATTGGGCCCTTTACTATGCAACTATATAAGACCTTGGACAGGGACGCGTAAATGGGCCTGTGCCACCGTAAGTGAGAAGCGAATCTTCAACAGCCACTTCGGCGGGGTTAACCTTTTTTTTGGGGGGGGGGGGGGTGCGCCCCCTTGTGCCTGCCGCTAGAGAGGGTGGCAACACATGTGTTTTTCTTGTAGTCCGTACGCAGGCAACAGGACCATAAAGTATCAAATTGGAGAACGTGGCCTGCAAGGGAAGCAAAATATTCCTTCCTCACTTCTTTGTGCATGCAGTGCACACTCTGATAGCTCGTAATTGTAGATTCCCTTTCATTAGTACATGGGCATTTGAATACGATTGTGCTGCCTTATAATTGAAGGAGAGAGTGTGAGCCCAAGAACAAAGCCCCAGGAAGATGTCCTTAAAGGAGCAGCTGCTTCAATACAACCTCCCTCTCGTGACCCAGAAGCTCAAAGACCTGGGCTTTAGACAGTTCAAAGACGCGAAGACACTTAAATCAGGATGTCATTGTCCGACACAATGCCATTTTCTCCGTAAACCCAAAAGCTTTGTCAGGCTAGCAAAGTCAATTGACACCCACCCAACCGAAGTTCCAAGGATATAACCGCCTTTTCAACCCAGCCAACATCACACTTTCATCTCATCATCCACGCACACAACACGCAACTCGAACAGATCCCGATCACCCATCAACTTGTTACAACTCCTCTGATTAGACGGGCGGGGCCACCTAGGTAAAGTCTCATGAAAGGTGAGTCTCTAAACACCACGCAACAGAACGCGAAAGCAAGACACCACCGTCAGGGTCAGATACCATCCCTTTCAGTGAGTCCGTCCAGCAGCCTCTCTTAACAATTCCAAAATTCCCATCTCCTAAAACGCAAACACAAAGCCACACAAAATCTCAAAATGTGCACTGCTACCTTCGACACCTTCGCCTGCGGCTGCCGCAAGCCCAACCTTCGCACTCTGCGCCTCTGCGAGTGGGCCAAGCTCAAGGGGGTCGAGTGTCCTGAGTTCATGATCACGGAAGATTGTACGGATAGCAAGGTTTATGACCTGTTGAGGTGTGTGGAGCATTCTTAAGGTTTACAGGTGGACATAAAGTACCTATATAGACTCTTCTAACCTCCGGGGTTGGAGAAGGGGCTCGAGGTTTGGGAGGTCGGTTCAAAAAGGGCTAGTCCTTAGGGGAAAAGGTTGGAATTTGGAGTTCGGGGTTGGGGTTCAAGGAGTGATAAAGCGATAACAAAGACCTAGATTGGGTTATGCCCTGCACGATGGAGACCCTTGCTGCACAGCTTGGGTACAATCGAAGAGCAAAGGTCTCTTGGAGGACAAAGCAAACAAATAGAGGCAAAAAAGAGGAAAAGAATGAGGGAAAGAAAAGCTGAAAGCCTTCATCAATTAGTCCTTATCCCTTCTGCACCATGAAGGAAATGCATGCCATCAGAGTGAACCAACCCAGAGTGAAACATCTCATTAACTTCTCTATCCCTATCATTGATTGTATCAATTCCTAGTATCTTTTATGATGTGTTAGATGTGTCTTCTTTGTAATTCAGTTGGGTAGGTGACTCTCCAGTCAATAACCGCATTTCAATCAGCGAGTAGCAAGGACTCTACCAAAAGCAAAGGTCATCTGCAAATACCGCTTAGTCTTAAGTATGAACCTTCAATTCCCTTTCCTAACCCTCCATCACAAAACTCCCCGTCTCCCTTTCCTCACCACAACCTTAACCCTACTTTGTCAACAAACCCCCCTACCCAGTCTTGAGACCCGACACTGCTTGCCCTCCTTCAATCATCATCCACATACCCCGGTACAGCCGGCGTCTCCGCGCTATACGCCCCCGGTGCTGGCGTCGGGGCGCCATACGCTGCAGCTCCGCTTGCTGCAGGCGTAGGCGCGCCCAACGGGGCCGGCGTCGGGGCAGAGTCCGCACCCCAACCGCCCTGCCAAGCACCTGGCGTAGGCGCAGATATAGCCGCCGGCGTCGGGGCAGAGTATGCCCCCGGTGTAGGCGCAGACAATGCCGCCCCAGGAGTCGGGGCACTGAGTGCCGCACCAGGCGTCGGCGCGTCATAAGCATGCGAGGACGAGCCACTTGCTCCAGGAGTGTAGCCCCATGGATCGGAAGCCGAGTTAGCCGAACCTGAAGCACCTGGCGTAGGGGCAGAGACGCCGTAGGCGGGGGTTTTCGAACCCCAAGGGTCGTGGGAAGAGGACGCGGAGGCGGACCAGGCGGGGGTCTTGGAGCCGTGGCCGAAGCCGTCGTGAGCGGGGGTCTTGGCACTGGAGGACCAGGCGGGCGTGCGAGAGCCGCCGTAGGCTGTGGCGCCGCCGTAGGCTGTGGCGCCGCCGTAGGCCGTGGCGCCGCCGTAGGCCGTGCGGGAACCGTCGTAGGGGTTGACGGTGCGAGAGCCGTCGCCCCAGGCGGGAGTGCGGGAGCCGGAGGTTTCGGGACGGCCCCAGGCTGGGGTGCGTGCGGTGGCTGGGGAGGTCAGCTTTGTTGCAAGAGGGTGAGAAAAAAAGGAGCACTTACACTTTGATGAACCCCAAGCAGGAGTCCTCTCGCCGCCGGAGGCACCCATGGGCGTCCTGCCACCAGAGTAATCTCCAGGACGGCCGCTGGAGCTGGGTGCAGGCCTGCCACCGCGGCTGTAAATGTCGATCGGCTTGCCGGTGATCTTGTCCCGGAAGATGAGATCGGCTTTGGGCACAGTGACAACCTTGTTCTTGCTGTGCAACTCGACACGGGCATGCGTCTCAGTGGTATCCTTGACGATACCCATCATGCCCTTGTAGACACCGCGACGGATCGACACATGCTGATTGAGAGCCCGATCAGGACCTAATGACTGCTTGGGAGGAGGCATGTTGTTGTTGGTGCCGTTGGGGTTGCGCTTGAGCGCCGGGTTCATGGCGCTGAGATCGGGACCGGCATTGGCGTTGACGCGACCACCCTTGGCAGCGACCGTCATAACACTGCTGGCGCGGGTGACAAACACACCAGCATTCTCGGTTGTGGCGTTGCTGTGGAGGAAAACATACGACCGGTAGATGTGGATGATCTTGCCCTGGCGTTGCTGACCACCATACTCTCGGACGACATCATCAAGCCTGATCTCCGAGCCATTGCGGTCTGCAGCAACGGCAGTGCGGCGCTTTGGCAGCTTGTTGGCGATCTGCGAGGGCATGACCTGGCGGGTATCGCCGTTCTGATCAAGCACAACCATGGATTCGCGATCGACCTTGACAATCACACCAACCGTAGTAGGATCGAGCTGAACGAGGTCAAGAAGAGAGTACTGGCCAAGCGAGCCCTGGCCACCGATGTCGCTAGCCTCGCGCAGGTCCTTGCTGAACACGGTGATCTCGGTATTGGTTTGGTCCGAAAGCAAAGTGACTCGGTCATCAGTAATGTTGACGACCATACCAACTTCATCGCGGAAACGGCTGCCACCGATGACCTTGACGTGGTCACCAAGCAGGAAGCGCTTGCGCAGGCCCTTGTTGGGAACCTCGAGGGTCTGGCCAGCCAGCTCGCCCTCGGTCACACGCAGCGTGACAATGTCGCCCTGCACGCTGATTGCCTTTCCTATGACACCAGCCTGCTCACCCTCGTAGACCTCGATCACGTCACCAGGGACATAGGTAACGTTGTTGCTGTCCTTGAGACTGGTGTACAGAGCCTTGAGGTCGAGGTTCTCGGTGCCGTCTTCACCGCCGCTGGCGAACTTGGTAACTTCCTCGAGAGTGGGATTAACGTCCTTGGTCTCGAGCCACTGAATCTTAATGTCCTTGACTTGGAAACCGTTCTCAAACTCTTCGCCCATGTACGTCCACGTGTTGGTCTGGGGGTTGCCAGACAGGTAGCGAGGGTTGCGCTTGCGGGCCTCAGCCTCACTGAAGAGACGCTGCGGCGGGCGCGGAGCCGGCATGCCAGGCCGCTTACGCTTGCCGTCAGGAGTGGGATTCGAAGAAGCGTCATCGCGAACGCCGTAGTCAAGACGAGGAATAAAGCGCACACGAGCTTCCAAGCCATTCTCGGTGACATCCAAGATCTGGGCAAGGTCGCCAGCATGCTTGGCAGGCTTCTTCAGACGCACCCAGGCGCCAGGCTCAAGAGTAGGAGTCTTCGAAACACGAAGCAGATCAGGCATGTCCTTGATCTCGACCAACATCATCTTGGTGCGCGGATATACATTAAGCATGCCATCGAGCGCAATCAAGACGTCAGTCTGTCTACGGGCCTCGACGTAGATGTAGCCCTTCATGACACTGTTGGGGCCGCCGCGCTCAAAGGCAGCCGTGATGGGAAGCGCGTTGGGCGTGCCCATGCGCTCCTCGATGCGACGCATGATGTTGAAGACAGCCTCTCTCTCCTTGCCCTCCTTGCAGCGAACAGCCCAGATGCTGGGGTCGTCGACGCTTGGCAGGAGCAGGCGCTTCGGCACGACCTTCATGTCTCCATAGCCACGGCTGGCGGCGCGCTTGCCGTAGCGCTCTCGCAGGATCTCGGCCTGCTTCTCAGCATCAAGGGACGCTTCCAGCTCGCGCTGGCGATCGAGGGCGCGGTGCTGCCGCTCGTCGTGCAGGCGGCTGACCTCTTCGAGGTCGTCGGGATGGGCAAGGTCGATGAAGTCATCGATCCCCTCGGCCTCGCGGTCCTCGTCTTCGGCTTCTTCCTCGTCTTCGACCTCGGCTTCGATATCGAAGAAAGCGGCGTGGCGGTCCTTGCGACGCTTACGACGCCGGCGCTGCTAACTGTCAGCACTGCGGGATTTAGGCACAAAAAACCGACCTAATGGGAAACGCCGCGATTGCGGGTACTCACATGCTGCTGAACATCCTCATCCTCCTCGTCTTCATCTTCCTCCTCCTCTTCTTCCTCTTCTTCCTCTTCTTCCTCATCGTCCTCATCGACACCCTCGCCCTCAGCATCCTCCTCTTCAGCGACTTCCTCACCCTGTTCTTCGTTCTCATCCTCATCGCCATCGTCAGCGGAGCTGCGCCGGCCCTTCTTGTTGCGGCTGTCATTCTCAATCTCGTTCTCCTCGTCCGACATGTCGGCAGGCGCGGGGTTGAACGGCTCGTCGTCCGACTCGGAGTCGCCCGCGAAATGGAAGGGCGCGTTTGACGCCATGGTGATGGCTTTGATTACTCGTAATCAGCGATGGGTTGTAGTTGTTGTGTTTGATGTTTGTAGTTCGCGAAACGGCGTTTCCGTGTTTCCGTGTGATGCTCGGTTGCAAAGAAACGCTTGGAGAGTCGATTAGCCGAAAAGAAAATCGCGCAGCGACGGAGGGGTTGCGATTGCAGAACAGGCAGAAATTTTAGAAGGAAAACTTAAAGAGTCGAGGCTGGCGTTGGACGATGGAGGGACAAAGGGACGTTTTAAAAGTCCGAGTCGACACTTTACAGTCGCGAGGCGATTGAGCTTCACCTGCGGCCAACGCCAGCGGCCCACATGCCGCGCTAAGCCTTTATAGGAATAGCACCGGGTCGGGCAACAACCTTTTTGCGGACCCACTTTTGCTGGAGGTGTCGCACATGAAGCTGAGCAGTGCTCTTGAGGATTGACTGGGTTTGCTATTGTCTTTTGAGACGCCGAATATTTGTACACTATGGCTATTCCAGCAATAGGATGTTAACGCATTTCGAAATCGATGGCTGTCGCTGAAAATTTTGTCGGAGGGCCCTAGGCATCCACAATCTTAGGCATCACTCTTCCTTCAACACTTTCTCAAGTTCTCACCATTAGCACTGCAGCTACCCCAGGGAATTCATGTGGTTTTGGTTCAGCATTCTCCATGTGAATTGATATGTATTGACAGTAAAATTCTGTCCGTTAAGTTTAACACATGATTCTCACACCAAGTCACCCAGTCTACGTGTCTCGTCCTTAAGACATGTGTCAAAAGCCCAAAGCATACAATGGGGAGAGTAAGCATGACTGCCGTCCTTAAAATTTCCTATAAAACAAGACATGGAACCTTGATAAGTCCCCTTTGCAGTAAGTTACATTCCATCCATATCAGCCGCCCATTCATCTACCCAGCACGATTGCCCCATCAGAAAGGCAAATACAAGCCAAAAAGACCCGGGTAAAACTCCGCCCATATGATATCGAGAGGATTGTGTGTGTGTGTGCGTGCTGCCCATACATAGCTTGCAAAAAAAAGAAAAAAAAAAGAAAAAAAAGCCCTGACAAAAATAAGCAGTAAAACAAAAAAGAAGACCCATATGTTGCGTGTACACGCTTTTGCCTTAGCCTCCCTATTTCCTTGTTGGAAAGCAACGAAAAATAGTAGTAAAAGCTTGAAGAATAGAAAAGGGGGTTCGAAGAAGCGAAGATAGAAAAGGAAAAAAAGTAAACTTGGCGAAAGGTAACCGAGAACATGTCCATTAGCTCTCTTTCTTGCTCACTGAGGCAATAAAACTCTGATAATTCTCATCAGCGTCCATGGCCCGGCCGTAGGACCTACCCTTAGGCAAATCCCTTAACTCCGGCTTAGGCAGCTGCTTGCCTGTCGTAGTCCAGAGCACACCGCCGGTATTAGCCCCAGCTTTCTTCTTCGAGGCCGACGCATCCTCCTTCTCCTTCTCCTTATTCTCCTTCCCCTTCCCTGCCGGCGCCGGAGTCGAAGAGCCATTAACGGCCTTTCCCTTCCCCTTTTCTTTCTCCTTCTCCTTCTCCTTCCCCGCGAACGTCTTCCCGCCCTCCTCTTCCTCCTCACTCTCCTCCTCAGCCTGCTTCCTCCGCAACCTCCACGCCAACAGTATATACTCCCCCCTCGTCATCGAATTCTTTACCGTCTCAAAATACTTCAGCACCTCCTCGCGTGGCGCCACCACATGCTGCAATTGCTCCAAATGATCCCCCGTCGGTGCGTACAGCCGGATTGTTATGGCCTGCCAATAGTCGCGAGACGGGTCAGCGACGGGGTACTCCGATTGGGAACCGCGGTGAACGATCAGGAAGGAGGCATAAACTTGCTGGCCTGGTTGACCGGTTGGCGACGGCGAAGAACGCCAACGAAATGTTCCGCGTCTTTTCCAAGTTCAACG
>JAAFKN010000269.1:0-16135 GCA_011800035.1 Thermochaetoides dissita | reverse complement strand
ACAAGGCATCTCACCACTTCGCCCGCTTCCCTCAATCCATCAAACTTTCCATCAAAACATCAACATTTATCACCAGTCACAATGGCCCGCACCAAGCAGACCGCTCGCAAGTCCACCGGTGGCAAGGCTCCCCGCAAGCAGCTCGCCTCCAAGGCCGCTCGCAAGTCGGCCCCGTCCACCGGCGGCGTCAAGAAGCCTCACCGTTACAAGCCTGGTACCGTCGCTCTCCGTGAAATTCGGAGATACCAGAAGTCCACTGAGCTTCTGATCCGCAAGCTGCCCTTCCAGCGCTTGGTAAGTTTTTGCATCTCAGTGACGCGCTTTGACGCGCACCCGAAAACATTGCGCAAAACATGCCACTGACGCGTTTTTTCCCCACACAGGTGCGCGAAATTGCTCAGGATTTCAAGTCCGACCTTCGCTTCCAGAGCTCTGCCATCGGTGCTCTTCAGGAGTCCGTTGAGTCTTACCTCGTCTCCCTTTTCGAGGACACCAACCTCTGCGCCATCCATGCCAAGCGCGTCACCATCCAATCCGTATGTTTTCCTCACGCGTCATCTCTGAGTCACAGATGCACTAACGATTCCCACAGAAGGATATCCAGCTCGCTCGTCGCCTGCGTGGTGAGCGCAACTAAGCATAATCCTCTCTGGGTCTTTGCTTCCTTGGCTTGACGGGGTTTGGGCGGTCATGATTTTCTTATCATTCGGGTCTTGATGGACGAAGGGTTTCGGACACAGGGAATCGGCGTTGATGACGGTATTTCATTTTCGGTTGTAACAGTACATAGTCTAGCGGCAGGGGATCCGCCGCTAATATTATCCGGTATTTATGACAACAGCATCCCATGGGATCTTGCTGGGTTGCGATTGTGCTTGTCGCAGGTACTGGACGCGTCGTCTCATGTCATCAAAACAACATGGTAATTGGAGTTCTGGAGGAGTGCAAGTGGGAGCATGAAGTAACATGAGGCATTGTGCCAGTCTCTTGAGAGGAACTTGCAGCGTCTGAATCTCCTGCGTCTAGCGAAGCATCACCAGAAGGTGATGCAGTGTTGCTTCGAACCATAGAATTATACAAGCGGTTAGCGACGTCTTGCATCATCTTCTATGCACGGTTACAGCACAGCACGCCAGCCCTTGTTGGTTCCCTTATCCAGTCCCAAGAACACAATAGCTTGCCCGAAATGGTCAACACCCCAGAAGCCTTCCGTTTTGCCCTCAGCATTGGTGCACGTTAGCCATGGCAGGCCAAAGGCGCCTTCGTCGAACGCCCGGTCGGTGTTCTGAATTAGAAGCTGCTTAACCTCGGGAGTGGTCGACTGCTTGATGACTATTTCGATTGCCCAACAGTCAGTTATCTGTCCTCTTCGCGCATTTAACAAGCCGCATTAGTGAGCAAAAGAAAACGTACTCTTATCCGCCTCCTCAGCGCCAAAGATTCCCGCCAACGCCTTCTTCAGCTCCTCCGGCCGGTGCGTCGCCTGTCCGTCGACCCAGTGCGCCTTGAAGAGGGCGTCGAGCACACGCGTGAACTTGGGCTGAGCGGCATCGTTCTGCTCCGAGGCGTAGACGGCTGTCAGCGCGCGCATCACGGGCAGGGTCGGCGCGGGGAAGTCGGGCGGGAGCGATTCAAGCATGGGGATCGAGAAGAGGCGCGACCAGCGCAGCCGCTCGATGTTGATCCATTTGTCCTTGTCTGGAATGTGGGGGGACAGTTAGTCGGATTCTTTTTTTGCTGGAGAGTAGAGGGAGAGATGGGGATGACGGACTCTTAATCTTGATTGGGGCGGTGTTGCCGCACTGGATGGGGAGGGGAGGTTAGTCCTGTTCGTGATGCTGCCTGTGAGGGCATCTCATGATGGCTTGGTCTGGAGGAGGAGACATGCCTTGTGCATCAGGCCGCCCAGGAAGATGGGGATGTAGGTGATGTCGACGTTCTTGAAGATGGGATCATTCTGCCAGCACGGTCAGCTTTGTATTGTCCTGGCAACTTAGATTCCAACCTGTTGACGGACAGGTCAGAAGCCATACCCTCAGAATATAATATGCCTGGTAGGCGAAGGGGCTGACGGTGTCAACGTAGAGTGTAATCTTGGGACGCGCCATTTTGTGTAGTTTGTTGATAGTGCTGATTCTTCAGATGCTGAGGTGGATTGTCCTTTCACCCTTGACAGTCAGGACAGATATATACGGCTTTGTCAAGATTCAGCAACGTAACGGACTCGTTGATTTCAACGGATGCGATAAGTGATCAACCAGAAGCACGTTGAAGAGAAAATTGATGGCAATCTATTCCCGTCAGAAGTGCATATGTGAAGTAACAGGTCAACATCAAGATGCCAACCAGTCTGTCACCGTCCTCAAGTATATGCACGCTCTGTGGAGAGGATAGACACATAACCGGACAAGCAACTTCCATGTTTTAAACGCAGAAGCTTCCCACAGACTCCTGCCCCTTAGAGCCGGATTCTGGCGAATCATCGACCATCATCTTCCTGCTTGAGTTAGGCCTGCTGCAAGCGTAACCGCACTTGGTATCTCCATGCCGACCGAGGAAGCGAACCGAGGATGTTTAAATCCGGTCTGGCGGGCAACGCGGGGTAGTTTGCTAGAAGTTTGCCAGAGGACTCCACCACTGACCGAGCAGGCTTCTCCAAACTTGAAAGTCCAAGCCCACTGGGCCATCTTCACTCTCATTAACGACTCGAGATGGGATCAAGTTACAAAAACCCAAACAGATGAATATTAGTGTCTTTTTGTTTGCAGAACGCCGCTCATGACATGTTGCTTTGCCATGCCCACAGTAACCACACACCTCACCATACCTGCCTTGCCTACATGTACATGCATCTCCATGCTTGCGTGTACTTTGTTTATCCTGCCCACCAGCCAACGTCCTTGTCGTGACTCTCCCCTCGGCCGACAATGCATTCAACAAGTTCAAAAACAATTATCAACTTCAAATTCCATCCTTACAATGCTACACACCACAACACCAAGGAAATACCCGGTTGTTTTTTATGTCCCATTTTTCTTAAAACGCAGTGACACGATGCTCGGTCGGCACCCGTGTCAGGACGTCGAACGAGCCTGTGCCCATGGTGCCGAGCTTGCCAACCACCAGTCTGCTGGATGGTGTGGCGAGAGTGTCCCAGTCGCCGTCGAGGACTGCATCCTTGAGGAAGCCGACCGTGGTTTCTGTAGCATTCTGCTGTTAGCTGTGCTTTGCCTTCAAGATTGATGTGGCAGGAAGGATGCTTACCGTAGCTCATCTTGGTGAACGGGCTCACGTTGTGAGTCAGGCCGATGCGGTTGAAAGGCGTAAAGCCGCCGTTTCTGTTACGTTTCTTTAGCAATTCCCCCATGCTTGAGTCAAGTAATCGAAGTGTCATACCTGGTCATGAAGTCGGCAATGAGGTTCAGATGGCGCTGATCGACAGCGATACCGTGACCGGCGAAAACACCGCTGAGTTCGCGCACGATGTTGTTGCGGCAAGCCTCAACGCCATAGACCTCCAGAACCTGCGCGATGTCGTTGGTCTGGATCCGGTTCGGGTTGATGTAGTCGCCGTATTGCTGCATGGCGCGGATGTTGGAGCCCGACGTGTGTACCAGCTTCTCGACGACGACCTGCTCGCCGGTGACAAGATCCTTCTTGTACTTGGGCTCGAAGGTGGCACTGCCAATGCCTTGGATCTGCTGGATGGTAGACTTCTTGACCGCCTCCTGGACCAGACTGAGCATGAGGATCTTGGGGATCGTCGGCTCGTACTCGAGCCAGAACTCAACCCACTCGCCACCCTTCTCGTCGCACCGGAACCGGGCGACGTGCTCATTCTTATTTTTAATGCGGTCCTCGCGCGTCTTGGACCGGATGGTGTCCATCTGGTCACCCAGACCATCTTCGGGTTCGGGGCTACCACCGTACGCTTCATCGTCGAACTCGAGCTGCTCTTCGCCCTCCTCGGCATCTTCTGTCTCGCGCTGTAGTTGCTGCTGAATGGCATCGTCGTCATCATCATTCGGACCGTACGAAACAGCCTCGGAGCGCTTGGCCTTGAGAGCGGCGCCCGTGGCATCGTCATCGACATCGTCGTCATCATCGTCGTCGCCACCGCTCTCACGCTCAGCCCCGCTAGGCGCCATCTCTACGGTGCCGACCTTGACACCGATCTCGGGTGTCGCAGCGCTGTGCTCCTTGAGCTTCTTCTTGATTTCCTTCTTCGTCAGGCTGCACAGCAGCGGAATAAACTTCCGCTCCACGGTGTTGAGTACGTCGTGGATGGTGATCGCGTACATCTTAGTGTACTCGGCAGCCTCGAAGAACCGCAACCGGATATGGAACTTCTTGGCAACTGGCAGTCCGAGACCGCGGCCGACCTCTTCCCTCACGACGGCTTCGTTCGTGACGTGCATCAACGCCAGGGCACTGATCGACTTGGCGAACTTCTCCGCATCCTCCACCGAGAGCTCCTCGTTGACCACAAGAGTCATGGCTGGCGTCGAGATCTTGGCGCTGGCAGTCATGAGAATTTCGCGAAGACGAGGGATACCGAGTGTGACGTTCTTGGCCGAGTGACCAGCCAAGTGGAATGTGTTCAGCGTCATCTGTGTGGACGGCTCGCCGATAGACTGACCGGCAACGATACCAACCGCCTCACCGGGCTCTACCAATGAACGGATGTACTTGGCCGCTAGGATCTTTTCAGCCGCCTTCCGCGAAATGGCACCCTTCTTGCTCTCCTTCGAGCCCTTCTCCTTGATCAAGCCATCCTTGTTGTTCTTGACGTACTCCATCATCTTGGCGAAAAACTTCTCTGATGTCGCAAAGCCGAACGTGCTGGGGTCGAGCTCGTTCTGCACCGGATTCAGCGGATCACGGCTGTTGGCCGACCGGATGGCACTCTTCATTCGTTTGACGACCTCGTCTTTGTGCTCAAACAGCGCCTGTACGCCGGGCTCATGGTACCGGATCTGAGGAAGCTGGGAGTCGAGGTTGCGCAGGACGAACTCGAAGTCATTCAGGTACTTTTGCTTCGAGATGTCGATGCCGTCCTCACCAAACAGGAACTGCACCACCGAGCCATCCGAATCACGCACCGTTGAGTCGTACGCAACCCTGAGGCCTTCCATGCCCTTGATCAGACACCTCTGCAGGTAGCCGGAGCGAGATGTCTTGACGGCCGTATCGATCAGTCCTTCTCGACCGGCCATGTGATGGAAGTAGTATTCCTGCGGGCGGATACCAGTCAAGAAACGGTTGACAATGTAACCACCCGCCCTCACGTCGGTGTCGAAGGGCTTGAAGCTGGGCAAAGTCTTGCCGCTGACCATGACAGGTACGCGACGACCTTCCAAAACCTGTTGACCCAGGTTGCAAGAGATAAGGTTGGCGTTGACGGGGCTACCCTTGGCACCAGATATTGTCATGCTTTGCATGTGGTTCTGGGGGAACTGCTTCTCAAGACCAGCGGGCAAGCATTTCTCTGTGATAGCAGTCGAAAGCTTTGCGCAGGCCTGGTTAGTAAGCAACTCAAGACCCTCCTGCTTCTTGTCGTCCCTAAGAACCTCCTCCAGGCGCTCCAGGAGTAGCGGGTCATCCTTGGTCGGCTTTTGATCCTCAAGCGAGACGTACTTAGCAGCGACCTCCAAACCGATATTAGCGGCCGCCTTAATGATCTCCTTGCGGTTCTTCTCGCCCTCTGGTGTCATGCGAAGATCGTCCATGCCGCAAGTGAAAGCAACCATGGCCAGGTACCGGTTCAGAAGCCGGCCCATACCACTAAGAAGCTTTCCGGCAACCGACGGTCCATAAACTTCGTGGACGGCGTGGATGAAACCGCCGTCGCTCGGACCTAGTTGTGACTTATCGAGGATGCCAGAGATAAACTCGCCGTCACGGAACATAACCGTCCCCTCCATCGAGTCAGGACCCCAGCTGCGGCTCTTGATTTTGGCACTGCTATTCATCCACAAGTCGCCGCAGTCTGGAGGCCGGATGTTCTTGAGAATGGTGGTGATCACCTGCTTGCCAGTCCAACGCGGCACCGGTTTGAATATCGCGGGAGGGATAAGCTCGATCCTCTCACCAGTGATGTGGCCGCTCTCTGGCCGAAGAGCAGCATAAATGAGCTGCTGGTACGTTCTCCGGTCGAAGAAAGTATCTTTGCTGCACAGCATCACGGAAACGGACAAGTGATCCTGAATGAGACCACGAAGAGGGTTGCCGGCTGTGCCGGAAATATACTGGTGATCTGTGTCTGCCAGTTGGAGTGCTTCGGCACGGGCAATCTCGTTTTGAGGGAAGTGCATGTTCATCTCGTCACCGTCGAAGTCGGCATTGTAGGTGTTGCAGTTGGCGTAGTGCATGCGAATTGTCTTCTCGCCTGGCAGGACCCTGACACGATGCCCCATGATAGAGGGCTTGTGGAGGGTCGGCTGACGGTTCATCAGCACGACATCACCATTGGTAAGGTGCCTGTGAACCTTCTTGTTGCGCACGCCACTGAAGTTGTTGCCGGTCGGGGCCAAAAGCTGGTTGGCCAACGCGATACGATCCTCGAGCGACTTCGACCGCAAGTTGATAATCTGGCCATTCTCGTTTTCGATGGCCGATGCACCAGGCCACTTATCGCAGCCATTGATAACTGCTTGCTGGAGATCCTTGAAGTTGTGGCTCGTCACGGGCTCAGGGTAGGTAAGCTTCCGAGCAAAGACAGGGGGAACACCGATCTCGTTGGTCTCAATGTTGGGATCAGGGGAAATAACACTACGGGCAGCAAAGTTGACACGCTTGCCCATCATGTTCTTCCGGAAAAGACCCTCCTTCTTCTCAAGCTTCTGCTTGATACCTTCCTCATTCCGCTTTGCAGCCGCGCCTTGGATTGGGTTCTTGTCACGGTCAATGAGAGAGTTAACCGCATCTTGAAGCTCTGTCCATGCTTGGTATAGATGGCTCATGTCCCTGATGGCACGACCTTCATTTGCGGCATCTTTGTTGCCAGCAATCTCGCGCGAGATCTGTGCTACCCGCGACGCTGCTCGAATGATCATCTTGTAGAGGTTATTTTGCTGAGCTTCGGAAATTTGGTTGTCGCCCATGCGAGCCTCAGGGCGGTAGCGGTTCGGAGGGACGAGGAGGGTCGTGATAAAGAACATGTCGGCGGTAAACGGAGGGGAATTCTTGGGACGAGGCTTCGCGCTGTAGAGGAGGGAAAGCAACTCTTGCTCCCGTTCGAAGAGTAGGTTGAGCCGTTCCCTGACCTCCATGGTGCTGAGGTAGCGCTGGTTGGGTTTCGGGGCCTTGGCGGTCTTTTGCTTGGTCTTGGTGGCGGCATCCGTCATTACAACATCACCGTTCTCGTCCAGTTCTTCACCCTCGCCTCCGCTGTCGTGTTCCTCGGAGGAGTCCTCGGTCGACTCCATGTCGGCAATACCTTCGTCATTCATGCCGTCCTCGTGCTTCTTAGCCTTCCGGGCCAAGGCGAGAGCGTCGCTCCGCTTCCTTCCAGCCTGAGCCATGGCGGCTTTCTCCTTCTCGGTCAAATCGCGCTCGTAGATCTTGACCCAGCGGTCCTTCCGGTAAACAGGAGAGATGCCATCGCAGGACCTGCACCTCTTCTCCTTAACCATCTGGGCGAGGAACTCCTTGACCAGGGTGCGCCTCATTTCAGCCGCACCCTCATGCTTCCCTTTGCGAATGTCGCCGACGCTGACCCTCTTCCTGTAGTTCCGCAGCACCTGGCGCACGTAGGCCTCCCGGGTGCGCATAGTGCTGTCGTGGATGTTGTTGCCCTCTTCTTGGGCTTCGTCATCCTCAATATCCGGCACGTCGTTCAATTGCAGTTTTCTGACTTGCTCGCCGAGGTCGCTCAATGAAAACGAATCGATCATTTGGGCCTCATGGACCAGGCCAACCTGCAGCAAACGGAACATGCAGATGTACCTGTGGACCTCGTGGCGGGGGAGTCGGAAGCGATGACAGTAGACGCACTGGGCTCGAAGGAGGCGATAGGCCTGGTCCATGAAGACTGGGTGATAAACGGGCACGGGAAGCTCGATATGGCCCGGATGGCCAGGACATTGGGCCTGATTGAGGTTGCATGTGCGGCATCTAGAGAGCGTCAGTCTGAGCAAAACCAGGAGACATTCCGCTGCCGTCGACGGCCTTACAGAGCATCGCCCCACGACCCGAGCGCCGGATCGTAGAGACCACCCGGCACGGGGTTCAGTAGGCTGTCGAAGGTGCTGTCATTCTCAATGCGCTTGACGGAGATGGCGCGGATTTCATCGGGCGAAAGAAAAGTGAACTCGACGCTTTCCAGCGACGATCCCACGGGCTGTGCGATATTCATGCCGAGCGGAATCTGGGCGATTAGACCAAATGGCCCGGCAATCCAAGAACCCGCGGGTCAATTAAATGTCTAAATATTTTTTGTCGATTTTTTGGTGGACTGCGCGATCGAAGAGGAGGGCATTCGAGTCGCACTCTTCTCTCTGCGGTCGCACTCTTTGAGGGCGCCAGTCAGTGATTGGTGGGGATTTGGAGACAGAGCTCGAAGGAGAATATTTTTTGGCGGTGAAGGGCGGCAAAACCCCACATATGGGAGCGGACGTCTGAGAGTGGGGCCCAGGCTGGCCTTGGCATGCGCCAAGAGCTGAACTTCAAGGCAAGCAACGTCCTGGCTGCGCAACGTCAGAAACGGCAGAACGGCAGCCCCAAGCCTTCGACCTCGAAGCCGCGTATCGCGATTTGCACCCGCACCTGGCTGTACTCCCATCCCCCATCCCATCCCGCCTCTAGCACTCGCCGGCCGATCGTCCCTAGTCGCGCAAGTGCCAGAATATTTTGTCGACTTGAGCGCTGCTTGAGAACTTGATACTTGATCGTCGGAATCACCAAGGCCGACAATACTCTCGCCGACTGTTCAGTGATCCATCGCACTCATCACGCGAGAATCCCCCAGCGCATGCTCTGATCATGGATCGCAGCCAGCAGATCGGAGGGCTGGGCCCCCGTCATGACGCTACGTCGAGGGTTCAGAAGCCGGAATCGACTGCCAACCGGTTCGCAGCCCTGAAAGCTCGCGTCGCAGCCGCCATCAGCAGCTCTAAAGCGAAGGGTGGCCTCAACACACCTCTCCACCCAGCCCTCGCCGATCTCAATGCGCCGACTAAGCCAGGAGACTCACTCAAGTCAGCCATCGGGTTGCGCTCTACACAAAATGCCTTAAAGCCCGATCTTAAGGGGAAGCCGACCGCCGATGGACCCAAGCAGAACCCCTACCTCGACACCAGCGGAGCCCCAGTAGGCAGGAAGAGGGCACCAAGGCAGCTTATTTTCAACCAGAAGGGCAAATACATTGCGCAGGCAAATGCGCTCCGCAGGCAGGCTGCTCTGGAGGAGATGAAAAAGCGCATTGCCGAACAGGCGCGCAAGGCAGGTTTAGACGAGGACCGCGATGTGGAGAAGGCATTCGTTGTTGAGGCTCCTCCGGAGCTGGAGTGGTGGGATGAGGGTCTTATCGACGGCAAGGATTACAGCAACATCCCCGACTCCATCAAATTGACAACGCCGGACAGCATCATCACAGTATATATCCAGCACCCCGTCGCCATTGAGCCGCCGCAAGACAAGCTCGCACCGCCCCCGAAGCCCATGTATTTGACACCCAAGGAGCAAGCCAAGCTCCGGCGACAGCGCCGCATGATGGAGCTCAAGGAGAAGCAGGCCAAGATCCGCCTGGGTCTCGAGCCAGCGCCGCCACCCAAGGTGAAGAAGTCTAATCTGATGCGCGTCCTCGGTGAGGAAGCCGTCAAGGACCCGACGGCAGTCGAAGCGCGCGTCAATCGCGAGATTCAGGAGCGCTTCGAGAAGCACATGGCGGCCAACGAGGCGCGCAAGCTCACCAAAGAGCAGCGGCACGAGAAACTGCTGCAGAATCAGGCCAAGGATGCGGCCAAGGGTATCCACATGCTGGTGTTCAAGATTAATAGCTTGGCCAACGGTCAGCACCGGTACAAGATCAGCATCAACGCCACGCAGAATGGCCTCAGTGGGGTGTGCATCATGAATCCTAAATTCAACCTTGTCATTGTCGAGGGTGGCGAACACAGCATCAACAATTACAAGAAGCTGATGATGCGCCGCATTGACTGGACAGAGTCGCTGCCGCCCCGCGAAAAAGAGGGCGGTAATGGTGCTCTGGTCCGGGACTGGCTCAAGGCGGAGGACGAGAAGGGTAACTTGAAGGACTTGTCGCACAACAAGTGTGTGTTGGTCTTCGAGGGAGAGGTCAAGGTTCAGTCCTTCAAGAAATGGGGGACAAAGATCTGCGAGACAGATCAGGAGGCCAGGGAGTTTTTGGCTCAGAAGAAGCTGGATACTTTCTGGACGCAGGCCAAGAATATCCAGTGATGGGCATAGGGTCAAGCATGATTCCAAATGATCACTCTGGTGCGGGAAGGAGGCGCAATTCATTGCTAGGCTTACAAGCTTCAGAATATCCAAAACTTTGCAGAAATACTGTTCTGGTCATGCGTGTCAATGACATTTAATTCTTGCCGGTGTTTACAGAGGAAGAGAGGGTCTGAGATGCGTCAAGAAGCAAAAAGTTTAAAGGACATGGGAATAATTTTACTATACCGTCTAGATGAGACATGGACTCGCTCCTTGTCACTGCGATTCAGGCAAGGATGCAATAAACACCTGGAGTATCACCTACACTCTACTGTGCCAAGGTTATGAAACTGGTAACCGTTTACACTCGCAGGGGTTGTCACGATCAAAGAATCTTGGTGCAGGTACAGGCTGTGAGTATGATCTAGAGAATTCTTGCCAACACAGACAGCTACCTTGCTTGCAGCTGGTCTGAACGCATGGGAACAACGAGATGTCAGGGCCCTGAATCCGACCGGGTTGCCGACTTCTGGTAGTCCCAGGATCTGCTCGGCAGATCTAAACCTAATTCTGGTTCGGCAACGCACAACGAAGGCTGCAACAATGTTCGACAGCTCGAATATCCCAACATCAACAACTGCGACCTTCCGTTCTTCGAAACTCTCTATAGCTCCAATTCCATGATTTACCATCTTTGAGACCCTTTCCCTCTTGCCAGCTTCTCAGGACGGTAGGTTGAAAGGTACAGGCCTCAACCGTATATGGACAACCCCATCGGATGTTACCGACGATATTGAACCTTTATGAAAGCAAAACCACCTTACGAGCTGAGCAACCCGAGGTCTTGGAAGCGCACACGTGAGGAGAGGGACCTGATCGACCCGCCTCCGCATCCTCAAGGTTGTAGCTGTGCCGCATGGATGCCGGGTCCTTCAAGAGCTTAAACTGTCAATCGGCTCTTCTAGAAAACCGCTGGCAACTTTCTATGCATAATCTCTACGACGCTACCGCCGTTGACATTATTAACGGGCACGTGCATGTAAGGTGGGTGGATGGAGTGTGTGTCTTCCAAAGCCCCTCGTCGATGCGTTCCAGTAGGATAGTTTTTCCACCTATGATGACGGTTGGAGATGACATCATGGCTATTTCATTGCCACCGTATGTGCAGAAAGCTGTCAAAAGATCGAAAGTTCTCTCTCTCCATTACTTCTCACGTGGGGTCTTCACGATCTTGACCTGCCAGATCTCCGACAAAACATTCGAGATGTCAACAGTAGACGGGATTGTTTGCTCGTTCTGGTAGAACCGGAGCTGTATTATCCCGTGCTTGTGCCAGCAGGATGCCTTTGGCAGCATCGTCGATCGGCAGTTGTGGAAAAGGTGGTCAACCAAGTCATTACTTTTTGGGCTTCGGGCGAAGCCAAGGCAAGCTAGCCGGCCTTACGACCAGATCAGCCGGTGTCGGCCCAGGTCCCCGGAGCCGGGCCGGGGGGTCAGTATAAATGTGAGTTTTCTAGATACTGTTTCCTTGCGGGGATTCAATGACAGCAATTACCCCTCACATCAAGCCGCTATCCATTACAGCCTATCGTCGAGGACTTACCAGGGACGCAGGACTCTACAACCCCGTAAACTGCCATAGAGTTTTCCCATGATGTATGGGCACAACAACGTGCCTAAGTAGGATACGAGAGATCGTAAGATTCGCCAAACAGATCCTTCGAAACCCACGCCTGGGGATCCGGTTAAAGATCCCGCGTGCGATCCTCCCGTCTCCGGCGGCGCGGCGCCGATACTTCCCCTATGCGGCGCAGTGCGGCATAGGATGCTGTCAATGGCCCTCCCCCAGGTCAACTGGCAGCATCAGAGTTGGGACTCAACGCCTTACCCCTCCACGGATGGAAGTCAGGTGAAAGTGTTGCTTGCCATTGTCGAGTAGAGACGTAGATTGCGTGGTCAGCTAGATGGCAAGCCTAGTGCGACGTTCAGCGCAGACAGCGGTTGGAAAATGTAGGATAACGCCGAGCGAAGCAAGGCAAGATCAGTACCATCAGAGAGCCTGAGGTTGATTATCCAAGTTTTTGCAGCGCGTGACACATGGTACCTGGAAGCCAACGCAACCCTCACGTCGCATTTAGCAATCCTTCCAGCTTTCTAGGCGCAACAACTCGTGGGCGAAGTCCAGGATTCCAGATCACAGCATTGCACCTGGCGGGGCGAGCTGCCTTAGCAATTAGACGTTGAAAACTGGAACGCGCCAACGCCCAGCCCATCGCCAGCTATCAGGCTAAATTGCCAGCAAACCGAATGCATGGCATGTGCTCGGCCTGGCGCAATCCGTCCTCTCAGTCTTCAGGTTGGTAGTTGTCGTCCAGTGTTCGGTCGAATCTGCGGCCGAGAACCAAAATGTTCTGCCAAATCACCAACAGAGGTTCCGGGATAACAGTGTGACGAGTTGAAAAAGCAGGTTCCGGCCCGATGCTGAAACGAAAGGAGACCCAGTCTTTCGTACCGTTTCCCGTCGTGTTGTCTTGTGTCAACGCAGGTGCGTGCAATGTACAATGCCGAGCGAGAGAGCCCACACAAGCATTCAGGCGCACTCACCTCAAGCAATCAGCAACTTCTCCGTTTCCCGTTATCATACCATATCGTCCCGTCCCAGATCTTCCCAGTTCACAGGATGGGACTTGGGGAGGGATGCAAAACATGCACCGGCACAGCTGCACACGCGGACCTGGCTTGTTGCCCCTCCCGTCTGTCTAGTCTCCAGAGTGCAGCGCCGTGACGTGACGTGACGA
The DNA here is from genome assembly GCA_011800035.1 of Thermochaetoides dissita. NCBI lineage: Eukaryota > Fungi > Ascomycota > Sordariomycetes > Sordariales > Chaetomiaceae > Thermochaetoides > Thermochaetoides dissita. The sequence goes on along the minus strand of JAAFKN010000269.1, from coordinate 2,936 downwards.
GACTTGGTGCCGGCCTCGACTGGGACAGGAGATCCATCGGGCTGGGCTCGAACCCCACTTTTGTCTGGATCGAAAGGCATCATTGGTGAAGGCGGCTGTTGGGCCAATCAGAGAGCTTGGCCATCGCCGTTCCCTTTCTTGCGTGCCAAGTCACCCTTGCGCGACCAGGATCTCGATGGTTTTGGCAAAGTGGGTTTCCCCGCTTCTGCAACATCCGATCCCCACCCAGTTTTTTTGGGCTCACACATAGAGTTCAAACTTCAGGAGTTAAGGGAAAGAAAGTGTGATTGATGGCGGCTGTAATTTTAAAATGTGAATTGTTGGAGGGTAGCGTGGACTGACTTCTAGGTAGCGATTTTCTTTGGTTTCGAGCCTGGGGGGGCTAGGAGAGGGGTTTTGTTCGCTTTCGTGCTGCGTGGGCGCTTGATGGCGGTGAAGAAAAGGCTATGATTGCTCTGGAGGGAAGTTCACAAGTTTTTTTGTGCGACGACGGCTGAGCCAAACTTGCCGCGAGGTGGCCCAATAGGTGCAATATCCGCATGCTGAGGACAAGACATCTGTCCTTTCATCCATACTTGGCACATACTGGCATAGTTTCAATTCCTCTCTTGGTTGCCTCGTCCATTCTGATGACAACTTTACTGCCCAGGCGTTTTGTCGACGCTGTCCTCACCGCTGACAAATCCCGGCGTAACGGCTAGAGGTGGTCTCGAGGCCGAGATCTAGATAACACCTGATTGGCTGTATTTCCGTTTTTGGCATTTCCCAGCGTGGGGGAGGACCGGGGTTCGGTGACCGGGGAGAGTGACCGGGAGTGTTAAATGGTGGGCAGGGCTGATGGGGATTGCAACTTTGACCTCGTCCAGCTTCTTTGATTGATGAGATCAATAGTTTCAACATTCCAGTTGCTCGATGTCTCCTCTCTGTCCTCAGAGGCTTTCTGCCTGACACGGCTGCGCTTGGATCATGCGATACCGCAGAAGACTAGGCTCCGAATTAGCAGGGCAATGCTGGGTGATTGCAGAGGCCTGCATAAGAATCCCATCGTAGAAGCCTTGCGGAACTGGAGTGCACCGTCTTGGCGAACGGAGAGCAAAACTCATGCCGTTCAACATCGGGAATTACACTACATTACAGGATTAACACACATGTAGTGGCCATGAATCGAACTGCGCACATACCTTACATAGGAGGCAGGTACACAGATCGATCATCGACGAGCAGTAATACCCAGAGCCGGCATCAATGCGGTCCAAGATAATTTACAACAGTGGTTCGCAGCCCCGCGATGTGGTGTAACATGGTCCTAAAATTCGTGCGGATATAGGTTCCTTTCGACAAGGCTCACGACGCTGCGAGGACGAGCCCGCTCAACGTTACAGCGCGCAGTGCTGTTCGCAGAAACAGCGTCAGGCTCACACCGAAAACATCACTGCTGTGTGTCAGTAAGACGCTCCGCGATTCGGCCACTCGCTGGCCCCCAAAGAACCGCTCTCACTGCCTCTTCGGTCAGCAATCAGCATCGGTCCTATTTGGCGTGCCTTGTTCTTTGCCTGCGGTGATCATGGATGGAACACCGATGCCCAAATGATTGCTGGCCAATGTCAGTAGTACAGATGCCCTTTTTTTTTCTTTGGGCGGGTTGGAAGTGCGTGCGCAAACGGTGTCAGACGGCCAGGCGATAGGGTGTAATGATACGTTGTCACGGAGGAGTATTGGGCAATGATCGAGGTTGGAAATTTTCAGCTTCTGCGATCACAAGAGTTTGCCGCATTGACTGGCCTATCAAAAGTTGTGGAATTTGTAACTTCTGCATTCAAGTGCCACTTGCAAATCTCGATCGGCTCCCGTCAGATGACGGATGCTTGAGTGGTGGACGGGGAAGCAGCCGCCTTACCACCCACGTACATACATGCGCCCGCTCTTCCTTCCCGCTCTGGCAGCGAACCAACGAGGCTGGACGCAGATGAGCCACAGCCACCAATCCCAACCCGAGTGAAGGGGATTCCATGTTACGACTCCATCACGAGAGCCCATGCAAATGAGAGATCTAAGAGACCCTCGCGACCTACCAACGCAAGTGCTCAAGAGAATGAGATGAGATGCAGATTGTCAGAATCGCAGTGCGGTGGTGTTGACAGCAGGCTACGGATCGCAGACTTACCTAGGTAGAGCCTCCTGATGCAAGGCGAGACAACCAGCTTTGCAGCTTCGGCACTTACCTGTATTCGGCCTGCCCGGTGCCCGCGATGGGAATGGGTGACATGTATGGAACTTGGGTCTATGGATTTGCGAGTACTACGCTGCAACGTTATTGACAATTGCTACCTGGTCACGGACTTGGTCTTATCGCTGGAGGACACGCTTAAGTGAGAATGTCTCAAAGGGAACTGTCTTCGGTTGTGTAAAGCACTGACTTGTCACTGTGGGTTTGAGACTTGTATCGTTTCACCCACACCGGTCACATCCATCACATTCACTGTGATCAGATGGAGATGGCCGCAACTGTTGTTTCTTCTTCTGCAACTCTATAATACGCTCATTGCAATAGATAAGCAGGGAACGGAGCCATTACCATCCCAGTATTCCCAGTCCTCCGTGTATATCCAAGAAACAACCCAAACCTCGCTTCTCTCTCAGTCAAAGATTATGCAGTACAGTAGCCCAGCTATTTATACAGAAGAGGATAAAAGCATCACTCATGATCCGATCAGAATCATCCCGTCCATTGATATCATCTCACAGCCATCCAGCCCACTGTAGCATATCTACCCAACTTCTGTACCCATATGTCCAACCAGGTAATGAAAAGGAAAGCCAAAAGAAATTGAAAAAAGCAGAGGGTATCATCTCAACCCGAAATATCCTCCGCACCTTGGTACCTCATAACCCTTCACCGACCCCAGCTGTGTCCCGAATGTCCCTCTGTTGGGTGA
>JAAFKN010000268.1:0-16145 GCA_011800035.1 Thermochaetoides dissita | reverse complement strand
CTCTAGAGGGGAGCATAATGGGTGTTTCTCGGAGAGGGCTGGAGCATCGTTTTCTCTACACCATGGTTAGCGCTTCTCATCCAAGGTTTCCCCAAAAGGCAGACGCGTACAACAGATTCTCTTCCGGTTCCCATGTCATATCGGATGGATCATCGTAGCCTTCCCACTTCACCTGGAAACGCGGCTTACCCTGCGAAGCATCGTTAGTGTGCATTCCACGTTATCAAGAACAGAGGGGAGTCAGGTCATACAGTTTTGGGGTCGATCATGTGGTTGCAGATTCTCTCCACGACGTAACTGTTTCCAATGCTCAGTCCCAGCCGGAAAGACACACATAGTATACAATCCTGACAGGCGTACACTTCTTCGTCTTGTTGCTCGTCATCATCCGGGTCGTCTTTCCCAAACTCGTCTTCGCGCTTAACTTTCGGAAGATCCTCTTCAGGGGTTTTCTCTTTGGATAAAGACTTTCGCCCGCGATCACTCTTCTTCGTGGTCACCGGAGGAGGAGTAGGATCGCGATCCAAAGCCTCATCGTCACTGAGCGCTGCGCATCACAGTGCTGTCAGAACAAGCTTCCACATCGCGTCGCAGGGTTGTGCGCGCAACACATGCGCAGCCTGATCGCACTTCAATTCAGAGAATTCTGAATCGCATCGCAGGAAGGCAATGATCCGAGAATTGCATGCTTATGCTTACCTGGCGGCATGTTGGCAGAAAGTGGTGGTGCGGCTGGTACGGATCAAGTGCAAAGCGTTGAGATCGCGGGCCGCGTTGGTGGCGCTCGAATCAGACGTCGGCTTGCGATGCAAAAGTCGAGAGTACCAGCAGGTCCAGCTCCACAGACCCGACCCGGGAAAGCTGAGGCTGGGCGCTGCGATGGTGTGGCGATTGCTACCAGTATCACGTGATAGTGCGGCTGGCGAGTTGCTCTATGGCAGGTCGCTGGAGACGCGAGTCAAGGGAGAAGCCATCAATCAAACAACGATTGCTCGCACCTCATCAGGCTTTCATAATTCAAGTTTGTAAAGCTCATGACGTGAAAGGTTGTGGAAAGCTGGAATGGAAAATTGCCAATATGTGAGCTTGAATGTTTCCTCTTCTTACTCGGTGCTCCACGTCATGGGAAGGTGCAATCTTTGGCTGCTTTTACCTGCCGGCTCTGCCGGACGGATGCCACTCTTCAGCTTCCAGACCACCTCCAGGTCTTCCCCCTCATTGGACCGTATAGCAGAATGATGACTAATGACCGCTTCAATATTTTGTACCCTTCAATAGCTCTCTCTTGTGTGTTTTTTTTCTTTTTTCTTTCTTTTTTCTTTCTTTCTTTCTTTTTCTTTCTTTCTTTCTTTCTTTCTTCTGGTCGAGCTTTTTCTTCGGTGAATCATCGTCAGAAGGTAACAATACTGAACAGAGACATAGCCGGAAAGCTTTATGACACCTTTTTGCAGGAAGCCTATCTACACTTTCTGATGGCCATATATAATTATCATCTGCATCTAGGAAGAAACTCCCCAAAAATCATGACTTGCAATTGCACCCATAGGTTTCAACAGTTGATCAGCTACCTAGGTAGCCACTCTGGACTGGCGGATTGTCCCCATCCTTTATCCAGCTCAATGCTCAAGGTCTACTCTGCACAATCGTTCTTGATCCGACCATCAATCACATGACTTACTGGAATGGGAATTCTCATCTTCTAAAAAACTTGAGCTCCCGAAAACTTCTGAACCTTGACTGTGCATGTGGTTCAAACACCCCGACAAATGCTGTCGTCGAAAGAACAGAAAGTCCCCTACGTACATACTGTATGTACTACACCACCAAAGACCTGAGGATCTGAACCACCAGTCGAGCGGTGGCTTAGTGGATCTTGTCGCGATCTTGTTCCAGCGTTCCCACAGTGATCTTCCAAAACAAGCAAACCGCAGAGCACTTTGGCGGTGAATCGCAGGCCGCAAAGATCGCTCCTACCGCGCGATCCAGAACCTGTCGATTTGATGCCTCGCTTCGCGCTGCTCCAGTCCTGCGGGTCGGCCCCGAAACCCGACACGGAATTAAGGTGTGCGGTCACCGCCTTGGCAGGCTGGGGTGCGGCGACGCTAACGAACTGCTGGAACCGCCAAGAAGGTTACCATTGGTCCGGAAGCAGTGCCCTCCAGCGCCGGCCAGAAACTTAGCAGCTAGCTTCCCAGGGGCATGGGATGAGCTTGTGAAAGAGCGTGTGCAACAAGTTTCTCCTTCCTGGAGGCCCAGCGACATGAAGGAGACGACGCTAGCGACACATGGCACCACCCCAAGAGTGAACAAAAGCCGCTTTGTGACAGCTCTGAGTCGGGGAGCCTAGAAAAGCAAAAGACAATACAATTGTGACCAACGCAAGGGCGATTCTCTGCTGAGGAGGGTGTGGGCCTGATCGACGAGTGTCTTCGCGCCTTACTTGGTCTTCGGCTTCCAGAAAACGGTCCAGAAGACAACCTGGAGGAATACGAATTGGGCTGATGGAAAATTCTGGGCAGAGCAAAATGAAGCAGCCGTCAGAATATGCCCGCCTAAAAAAGAGAGATTGGAAGCTCCCATTGTCATGAGACAGGCCCATCAGCAGATTGCTTGTTCGAACCGAGCCCCTGGGACCCTCCCAAGATCAAACATGCGGTCCAGCCCGATGATCACCGCCAAGCCCCTGACCGGCAAAACGGTGGCCCCCGCCGGGACTGGTCTTTGCCGTCTTCGGTGGAGGCTTCCATACTTTCCAGGATTCTTGGTCCTAGGAATCTGATTCCCTAGAGCAGGGGGTTTTCCGATTTGAGCATGTCAGAGCCCACCAGCGGGTGGATGAGAATTGATGAACCTGGACGGGGCAGGCTCTCCAAGCCGCGCACCTGGTCGCCGACAGGTCAAGTGTTTGTGGTCTACTTGTGGTGAGGATAACAGCTGTTACACCGCAGCGACCGATCTTGCAGGTCGAGGTTTCGGGCGACGGAAAGACAACGAGGCTCTGGAGCCCGGCCTGTAATTCCCGCACTCCCACTTACGACACCCACAAACATGTTACATACGGCATGCAACTCTGGACCCAAACATCACGCGGATTCCCTCCAGCGGATGCAGTCCAACGGCTCACCAAGCGCCCACAGCCCAGGTACATGCGTTAACGACCAGCGAGACCCTGCTTGGTCAATGCCTACCCGGTCCGGCTGTGATACTTAGTCAGGAAACCAGACCTAAAATATGGAACGAACCGCTTTTGATGAAGTGGGAAGAATGGGTCTGTCATAAACAACCGGCATGGATTCTTGCAAGCTTTCGGTCATTCGAGACACGCGTCCATCATGACAAGACTTTAAAGGCCCCAGTTCCCGTCATCGGCCCGCCTTCACACTCCGCAGCCGCTACTTCTTACGCTAGATGCCGCCCTATTACCCGACGGCTGGATCTTCCTCTGGGTGGTGTGTAATTTAAAAGGAGTATTTAACCTGATACATCAGGAACCACTCACCGCAGGCGTCGGGTCTCAACACTGCAGTCGGGCTTTGGTCCAGTCTGAAACCACCATCTGAGAACCACTTCCACTAAACCAACTCCTCAACCAAGCAAAATGGCAGAGGCTGCAACTCGACCTCCGCCGAAGGCCGTCAAGGACAAGAAATGCCCGTATTGTCACCAGGCGTTTACTTCTTCGTCTCTTGGCCGTCACCTGGACCTCTACATCCGGCCCAACAACCCCAAGGCCCCCGATGGCATCCACGATGTCGAAGCCATTCGGAAGTTGCGCGCCAATATTACCCGCAGACAGCCCAAGGGTTCCCGAAGGAACGCCTCCATCTCAGGCACTCCCGCTGCCGCCACAGCGAGCAAGAGCGGTGATGCCACCTCGTCTGCCCCGCGGTCGCCTCTGACCCTGAGAGATTTGTCCAGGGAGGATAGTGTGGTTTCAAGGGCATATGGCCCCAACAGCCTCTGGGACATGACCGATCTGGAGAAAGAAGGAGATGGACGGTATACGCGAGCTACAACGCCAACCCAACAACGTCGGCAGCTGCTCAAGCTGCAATTTGACATCAGGCAGCAGCTCCAGGATGCCAAGGACAGGGCAAAAGCTGCAGAGCTCGCTCTCAGGGAGTTGGTCGCGTCTTTTCGAGCAGCTCAGTGCGTTTCTCCCGATCTTCTCACGCCACTTGTGTCGGGTCATGCTGACCCAGGTGACAGACAGCAACTCGAGGCCCGCACGGGACCCTTCGACTTTGATCCTTTCTCGTTCGACTTTCCAGCCCTGACTCTTCAGTGTTTGGATCCTCCACCTACTCTGTTTGCCTCCACCCAGCACTCGACACCCACCTCGTGGTCCATCCAGCCGCCGAATGAGGGCCAACTGGAGGCGCTGAGGACCTACTTCCGGGAACACTTCCTTCGCTGGAAGCTTGAACAGGCCACCAAGGTTGCATCAGCAACTGAAGAGTTGGCAAACACATCGGCAGGCCAAACAGCGAAGCATGACGCGAAAACTGAGGTCAGCAAGTTCGAACGGGATGCTGAGGAGATGGAAAAGCACGTGGAAGATCATCTGAATGCCACCTATACGATCTGGAGCTCCTTGCCGCAGGAGCAGCGCGACCACTTGTGGCGACTGGAACTTGCACGCGCTGTTGGCCGGAAGAGGAAGGATAATGATGAGCTCAAGTTGAAAAATCGTCTGCTCCAACAGGAGATCGCGAAGTTGCGGTTGGAAGTCGACCAGATTCGCAACAAGGACCAGCCACGCGAGTTCAAAGTCGCTTCCCCTTCGACACTATATTTCGATGAGAAGATGCTAAGTCTGTTACTAGAGGAGGGGCTGTTGAGCGGAAATAACGGCCTGGGGTTAAACCTGGCTGACCGCAACGCAGACCTTTCTAACGTTGTCTCAGCTGCCATCAATAGATGGAAAGATGTCATCGTCGCGGAGCGGACTGCCCTGGGTGGCTTACAGGCTCAGAGACCGCTTGTTTCCAGGGCACCAAGCCCAGCACCGTCAACTGCAAGACTGGATCAACAATCACTGTCGCAGCCGGCCACTTCGATGCTCACTCCTGTCGCGAGCTATCCCCCTTCTGGGACCTCAACGGCGCTTTTACTTACGCCAACTGGGACAACATCCGCTTCGGCTCCGGTGCTGGCGACAGCCGCCCCAGTTACAGAAGCGGCCAGTGATGTCGATGAATCCATGAGTGACAATGATGGCGACGGCGACGAAGACGGTGACGCAGATGGCGATGCAGAAGGGGATGCCGATGCCGATGCAGACTCTGGTCCCATAGGGTCGAGCGAAAATAATCCAGACGCCAACAACGGAACTGGGCATGATGCCGACGGCGATGCTGAGGGAGATGTTGACGGCGACGCCGAGATGGACACAGATCCTGAACCGGGCCCGGCTCAGGTCCCGGATGCGGCACCGTCCAACAACGCGGCCGCGATGACATACACGCATGCGCATCTGCAGCCCCTCCACCAAGCAACTCCGCATCATTCGCCGCAGCTTCCCCAGACGCAGCTGCAGATCCATCCCCCACCGCAGCATACACTGCCTCAGCATCTTCAGCAACACCAGTCGGTGCAAGCTCAGATCCAGCAGCAACAGCAGCTACACCATGCGCTCGCCATGGCTCAGGTCTCGCAACACCAGCAGGCCCAGCAACATGAGATAGCTGCGGCGCATATGGTTGGGGGAGGAATGGCGCATCATGGAGTTATGCACGGCGGGATGCCTGGATGGGAGACTGGATGCTGACCAGGATGCAGGAGTAAAAAAGAGGGGAGGAGAATGACATCGAATGGGAACATGGCGTAGTTTATCCCGGAGTGTGAATAGGAAGCTAATGTGTATAGACATCGTATATAGATCAAAATTCGGTAGTGCCATTGTAAATCATGAGCTCACCCTGAGCTACACCGCCAGATATTGCGAAGATCAACCATTAAAAGTCGAACAATTCCGTGTGTATGAAGCAGCCGGGGAAATCGGGAAAATGCTGGCTTCTATGTTGAAATGTGCTGAGACCCGTTCATGTGGCATGTGAACTGGCGATTCTCCAAATTTTTTGGACCAACCTTTCGTGCACTACTCTCCGAGTGACGCTCAGGGGCTGGGGGATCGACGCAAAGACCGGAGATGGAGGAATATGGTAGGTGGCCAATCTACGATCGCGATACAGGGTTAGGGTTAAAGCAGCAGCAAGCTTTCTTCGCGGGCCATGTCTTGGCTCGACACAGCCACACAAGCCACATCAAGAGTAATATCGATAACACCGACCCCTCCATGACTCACCCCGCCGATCACTGGAGTTTCAGCAAAAAATTCACCCCACAGCGGGGTATATTTCCAGCAAGTGGGACCGCAGGGAGAAACCTCTCGTCGTGTCTCGCCGACACAAGAGCGACGTCGGACCTTAAGAAAGGAAGCAAGCCGTAAGGGGACTCGCAATTGCGCACCTTTTGTGATTTTGCTGCTCTTGGATTTTTCCATCCCATAAAATTACCCCTGTGTCGCCCGAATTCCTCGGGGAAGTCTCACAGGCCCGGCGCGCACCAACAGCCATTCCACAAGCCAACACCCCACCAACATATCAACACACAGCCAGCCAATTGATCGTCAACCAAGCGAAAGCAACCACCACAATGGCTTCCTCGAATGCCCCCGTTCCCAACAACGAGGGGTCTGCTGCCCCCGCAGCCGCGCCCAAGCCACCGACGGAGGAGATGGCCAATCTCCACCTGGACGAGGTGACGGGCGAGTGGGTGTCCAAGACGGAGTTGAAGAAGCGCCAGAAGCAGCGCCAGCGTGAGGCCGAAAAAGCGGCTAAGGCAGCGGCTGCCCCGAAGCCTGCTGCTAAACCCAAGGTTGCGGCCGGTGACGAGGAGAAGGATCTGAATCCCAACCAGTATTATGAGATCCGCACGCGCCATGTCGCTGAGCGTATGTATATCGAAGAAGGGGAACATATGTGAAGAGCGGGCGCTGATGGGACAACAGTGCTCAAGAACCCCGAGACCAACCCCTACCCGCACAAGTTCCAGGTCACCTACGACGACTCCAAGTTCCATGAGGAGTTCGGCCACCTCAAGTCGGGCGAGACCTGCCCCGAGCGCGAGCTGCGCATTGCTGGCCGCATCTACAACAAGCGCGCCAGCGGCTCCAAGCTGATCTTCTACGGTATGCTCTCCCTTCACACCGCTGTGGTTCCTTGCTGACAACGCAGATATCCGCACGTCGGCTGACACTGTTAGCATCGGCACGCACATCCAGATCGTGTGCCAGGCGCAGAACGTCAAGGAGGGTGCTCTGCCGTTCGACAAGCAGCACGAGAACATTCGCCGCGGCGACGTCATTGGTATTGTTGGCTTCGCTGGCCGCACCAACCCCAAGAACCGCCAGGCGGAGGGTAAGGAGGGTGAGCTGTCCATCTTTGCGACCGAGATCGTCCTGCTCAGCCCCTGCCTGCACATGCTGCCTAGCGTGCGCTTCCCGTTCTCGGATAGCGAGCAGCGGTGAGTTTCACTGCTTGAGTCTGAGTAAGGGATATTTGCTGACGGAAATAGTGCTCGTATGCGCTACCTTGACATGCTCTGGAACGATAAGACTCGCCAGGTTCTCTGGCAGCGAAGCCGTATGGTGCGCTTCATTCGCGAGTGTACGTGTTTCAATGCTCTGGAGAAGGTTTGGTGTACTAACAGTGGTCAGTCTTCCATCAGCGTCGCTTCGTTGAGGTTGAGACCCCGATGATGAACTCCATTGCTGGCGGTGCCACTGCTGTAAGTCGCGGAACCTGAGAATGGATTGGGGTTCTTGCTAATTCAACAGCTTCCTTTCATCACCCACCACAACGACCTTGACATGGACATGTACCTGCGTGTCGCCCCTGAGCTGTTCCTCAAGAAGATGATTGTCGGCCAGTTCGGCAAGGTTTTCGAGATTGGCAAGAACTTCCGAAACGAGGGCATCGATCTCACCCACAACCCCGAGTTCACTTCGTGCGAGTTCTACTGGGCATACGCTGATGTGTACGACCTGATGTCGCTGACGGAGGAGCTCGTGTCATCGCTCGTTAAGGAGTTGACGGGCTCCTACAAGACTACCTTCACCACACAACACGGCGAGACCTTTGAGGTCAACTGGGAAGCCCCCTGGCGCCGCGTCGAGATGATCCCCGAGCTGGAACGCGTGACCGGCGAGAAGTTCCCGCCGTACGATCAGCTGCACACCGAGGAGACCAACCAATTCCTGCAGCGACTGTGCAAGAAGATGAACGTCGAGTGCCCACCGCCACTCACCAACGCGCGCATGATCGACAAGCTGACGGGCGAGTTCATCGAGTCGACCTGCATCAACCCGACCTTCATCCTCAACCATCCGCAAATGATGAGCCCGCTCGCCAAGTACCACCGCGACCAGAAGGGCCTGTGCGAGCGCTTTGAGGTGTTCGTCTGCAAGAAGGAGATTGCCAATGCCTACACCGAGTTGAACAACCCGTTCGATCAGCGTCTGCGCTTCGAGGAGCAGGCTCGCCAGAAGGCCCAGGGCGACGACGAGGCGTATGTGAAACCCACATGATCATTCCATGATGGATGTGATGCTAACATCTCTGCAGTCAACTCATCGACGAGAGCTTCCTTCACGCCATGGAGTATGGTCTGCCCCCGACGGGTGGTTGGGGTCTGGGTATCGACCGTTTGGCTATGTTTATCACCAACAACTACTCGATCCGCGAGGTCATTGCCTTCCCCTTCCTGCGTGAGGAGAAGACGGCGCCCAAGGAGAAATTCGCGGCTGAGATCGCAAACGTTCAGCCCCTCCCTGAAGAGGGTATCCGTAAGTGATGAGCTGCTTGGTGGTTCCGGGATGCAAATGCTAATGGCTGTGCCGCAGCCCACAAATAAACCTTGGAATGGACCTAAAGCGTGGCGTGAGGTGGTAATAGAGGCATTCTGTTAGGGGTTTGAGATGTGTATAGGAAGAAGATAGAAAACGAGTAGTGTTCACTGATGTAGTTGGCATGGTATGTCATGTAGGGCCAAGTGTGAGTTGATGTTTTTGCAACGCTGCAATTGGTGGTTTCTTGCTTGAGTCGAACTGAAGCTGGTCTGGCTATGCAGTTTCGAAGTTACCGGTGGCAAAGTGGCGAGCAGTTCTAGAGCTAGAAATTCGTTCACTGATATTTGCCGCTGAAGTCAAAAATTGTCACTCATTGCACCTTATGTCCTGAAGAGTTTTCTTTTGGCGACTACCCCTCAACTGGGAGCTACCATCCCCGAGCCAACAAAGGGGAAAGCAATGCGTCCTTCTCCATACTCGATCAACATGGCCACTGATCCTGTATCTCTGCTAGCAGAATCGGTGGAGCTCGACTGGTGGCCATTGCCGAAACACCGGGCACAACCTGACCTCCAGGCCGGCGATGCCCCACAACGACGACTCGGCTCCGGGCCGGCTTGGAGGTCCGTTGACTCCGTTCCGACCCCATTGTTACCGGCAGTATTGGACAGGCTAACGGACGCCGGTTGGTCTCTGCATATGGCCCAAGTCTTGTAAGTGAACACAGGCCACATTGCCAACGTTCCAGGAATAGATGAACATCGTGGATTGTAGAGAGGTGAGCACAAATTAAACGACATAGGAGAGTTAGAATAATGATGAAGGAAAACGACTGTCATATCAAGAGTTGAGATAGTGTAGACGGCAAGCCCTAATCCACATCCTTCTGTAAACACTCCTTGGCTCGGTTTTTTTGTCAAGCCATGTGCCATATTGACGATATCCTGCTCAAGAGCCAGGGGGCCCAGGCCAGCACTTCTGCCGAGAGCTTTCCGAGGCCAGTTCAATTGTGGACGAGCGTTTGCGTTTGTGGTCTCGTGGTTGATCCTTATTCTGTTCTTCCCATGTTGTTGTTGCTGTTGTTGGGTTCGAGAAACTGCTCGATGCACAACCAGGTGGTGGTGCACTGCTGGGAGGATTTCCGGCATGAGGGCGAGAGGGCAGTGATTCCTGATGGTGATGAAACCGGCTATTTGGAGTTCCAATAGGGGGCGGGTTGACTGGTGTGTGGTGATTATACTGAAGAGGGGGAAGGTTGGCGGATGCGTGAGCCCGTTCATCCTCATCTCTGGCCCCTGCTTCCTCTTGCATCCTTGTTATTTCTCTCTGTTTCCTTCTCAATTCTCCCATGTTGCAATTTCCATGCCCCCGCTCAATCAGACGAGCACACGGCGAGTACGGCAAGCTTACGGTCCATATAAGTATGTCGAATCTACGAGCATAACGATATGCAGTCATGCCTACATCATTCCGTTGATTCACACTGGCTCCATTTTTGAGCAAGACGTTCACGCTGTGACCGCGAAGGTAAATCGTTTCGACCATAAGAGGGGTTCCCCCATACCTATCCCTACAATGCAGATCCACACCCGGGACATCCAGGAGCAGTTCGAGGAAGGCTGGCCCTCTGAGAGCTGCCATGTGTAAAACTGTGTAACCATCCTGGCCGACTAATGTGAAATCAAAACCAGGGGCATACTTGATGAGCAGTATCACTCGCTGGAGGTCCTCCTCTTCCCCTTTCCCATCCTCCCATTGCTCTTCGTCGTCACTGTAACTTAAGGAGCCAAGTAATACGTTATGCATCGGTGTGTCTCCATCAAAATTTTGTATGTTAATTGCGTTGATAGCACTTTTCCCCGCTAGAAGAATCAGTTCCAAGGTGGCAGGTGGAAGGCGGCGGATACTCGCTGCCGTGTGTAATGGGGTTAACCCTATCTTACTTTGAGGACCGACAATAGCACCTTTTTTCAGGAACTAGTTTATCAGGTCTCTATCTTCCCACCAAGTCTTAACTGCCAAAGCGAACGGTGGCCAGTCTGCCGGGCTATTGACATCGATTCCTGGGGTATTGAGGAGTTGTAGAATGATCTTGTTGCGTCCTTGGGGCCCAGCCGTCCAATAGGGCCTATGGCAATCAGCAACGCAGTTCTACCATTTCTATTAAGACGGCTGATGAGCTGTGGCACTCGCGTCGTTAGATGTTCAGCAATTGCAATCGCTTCATCAGACGGCGCTTCAACGCACAGATGAAGCAGAGTAGTACACCTTACCCTGTAATCCTTCTCGCAATTATGGGGAATTTCCTCGCATGGGATGCATTTCTCTCGAAGAGCGTCACCTGATTGCTGCGTTCTTCGGGATAATCATTAAGCAGTTCGAAACAGCGATAGAGTAAGTATTCGACAATCTGATACTGGCCGAATCTGGCCGCAGTGAGGACTGCAGTCCCCCCCAACAACAGGAGTGCTTCGTAAGTTGGCCTTTGGCATATTCGTTGTTTTCCTCAAACATCAACTTCATAGGACCAAGGAGGCCGGTGGATGTAAGGAAATGCATGAAACCCAGTTGCTTGCCATTATCTGCTGGACTTGTTTCCCTGTCTGTGTTCGGTTGACAAACATGCCATCTGTGATGCTCTCTCGAGAGGTCATTGTAAGGCTTCCAGAACATAGCTTGGAAGCTCAAGATCGACGTTAGTAGCTCCTTATCTTGTTCCCAATAGAAGTAGTCGAGAAGATCTTCTTGCTCAATTCCGGGCCCCTCGCTCATTCGTGCACGAGCGTGCCAGTAGTCGATTGCATACTCGAGAAATGGGTATGCACGCAGGAAGTGACCCAAATTGAACTTATTGTCTGACACGTCCCCATACATATGTACATGTACGGGAGGTAAACATGGTGCGCCAGGTGCTTCGAGACTCTGCAAGTTTGGGTCTCCCAAGATCTCCCTCATGGTGAAATATCGAATACATATCCTTGCCAGCTGGTAGTGAGCACGACCTTGTTCGTCATCATCCATCCCTTGTTTTGTTTTGTCATCTACCGAGGCCTCCATCACTTTCAGCCCTCGTTGGACCATAAAATCCTTTATTATCTGATGAATGAATTGTGCTCCGCATCTTGGACAGTGACCAATGAATTCCATGAGACCCAAAGTTTTGACCTTAAATTCTCCATACATGTGCTGGAAGTCCTTTTCTTCATAATCAGTGACATCTTTGACGGCTCCTTCCACCAATGACTTTTCAGGAGGAATTTTCTTGGACACTGCCAAGAATGCTGCAATAAGATTGCTGAGCTCCTCTGGCACATCTCCCACTTCCTTCAAAACTGTATCAAGGGGTTTGAACTCGTATTTACTTGATCTTATTACTCGCTCAGCTACAAGGCGTGCCCATATGAAGACCCCATCTGCTTTGCGAAGCAACTTCAAAATCTCAGTCTCCGGCAAAGCCGGCTTGAGCTTTACTAATAATAGGTATGTCTCGATGTCCTTGTCCCTGCATTCGTGCGCTTGGATTGGCACCATGCACTTCAAATCCGGGTAGAGGATTGGGTAGCTGCGACTTGCAAAGCAGATATGTATCTTAAAGTGTGACGGAGGGTGTTTCATGTTGATCACAGCGAGGAATTGGTCGAAAAGTTTGATGATTGATCGTGCCTCATCCGCATTAATGTCCCTTTGCCTAACTGCATCATGGGATCCCCGTCCGTCTGCTCCAACCTCGTCTAGAGCATCAAGGAGGATCCAAACGTGGTGCGCTACCAGCGTTTGGTCAATGGGAGATTTCCAGTATTCCTCGAGCTCAGTGATATGCCAGTCCCAATGTTCCCGTACTGTAGGGCCCATACTCTTCCTCTTTCCATCGAAGTCGTTGATCATTGATTGTGGAATGGGTTTTGTTTGATCGATGATTTGATGAAGTAAAGACCGAAAAAGCCCTAGACGAGTCTTCTGCAATGAGAAACCACGATCGTGGAAGAAGAAACAGCAAGCAATCGCAGGTGGCTTTGCAAAATCCTTGATTTTGTGGAGCAAGTAAGACATCAGTGTAGATTTCCCGGAACCAGGCTTTCCTTGGATCCGTAAGACACTGTGTTCTGGACTGCGGATCCAGTCGATGAACTTGCGATGTTGCAGAATCCACTGACGTGTGTCCGCTATCGGGCGATTCTCATCATGGTTCAGGTCTTGAATCCTGTTGCCCATATCTTTGAACGAGAGAGAGTGGAGAATCTCTGCAGCTCACAAATGTTAGTTCTTGAATAAGACGTGGGGAGTCCCCAAATATAGAAATTCGTATTCATTTCAAGAGTAATACTGATGATAAACTATATCAGACACCACCTTCCACAGTAACAGTGACTTGGTCCAAGATAAGCTGAAGTTGGAAAAACAAGAGGTGGAATCCGGAGTCGCTTGCGGAAGAGAACTTCACCATGTTGGAATGATCGGCCGAGACCAGAGTTAACATGGTTAGTATAGTGACGCTTGCTGCATCTTCGTTGCTCGGCGGTTTATCGTCCAATTCTATTAAAATCTCCGCCGTTACGTGGTATAGACCAAAGTAGCAAAGCAATGGAAACAGAGAGCAAATGAGGGGAAGGATATGACCTACCAGCAAAGACTGGCGATCCTTCAAGCCGCTACAATGATGCGTTAGATGCTTACCTTCCTTTCGTTCACTACATTGCTCAACTTACCGCTGATTCTCTAGGAACTATGGGCTTGCCTACTCCTGGCATATTAAGCTGTTCCAATCCGCATGATACTCGAAAGTTGCGCCTTTTTTCTTGTATTGTTCGCACCAAGCCCAAGAACTCGACTTGGAGAGCGTCAGCATATTGATCTTGGCTCTTCAGAACCTGCAGGAGGTCTGTATTCGCCAAGCTAAAGGTGCCTAGTACCTTAGCAGGGATTTGAGCCAAATCCGCTATCCAGGAACCGTGATGCGGAGTGCCCATGAAGATGATACCACGGGCCGAGTCGCATATATATCGGTGACACGGATTATCAGGGTTTGGAGTGTTCGAGATCAACAGCGCTTTCTTACAGCCTAGTCCCTCCCCCCCTCCCCCCAAGCTATGCGCAATGGAGACGAGTGGACGAGACTTGGATGGCCCGAAAAAGCGCTCCCCGGAGAGCGAGTCAAGTAGGCTGAGCGCATGATCATGGAGTTGTCCTTGGGTGCGGAATTGTCCAACAACGTGCATTCTGCAACTTCTGAGGAAGAAACTCTTGTGGTCAGGGATAACGCCGATCCTTGTGCGTCCACGTGGAATCACGGTTTCCTGTCAAGCCGTGGACGAAACAGATGTCGACTTCGGCGTTTGGGGGATCATGCCACATCTAATGCCGGCAGCTAGTGTATCCCGAGGGTTTGGTTCAGGGAAATGAAGTGGCCATTCTGAGGATGTACGTCGGATATGGTGATATCAAGGCCGTATTGGACCAGCTGGTTATTGCTCGACGTAAATGTCGGAGATCCTCTCGCAGATTGGACAGAATCGTAGGGCTGTGGGAATAATCGTTGTGACCCGACACCATCTAGTGGGTGTGGTGAAAGTGATGGATGTTGCTCAGCGGGAGCGAATTGATGTGCTAAAACGTCCTGCTCACCTGCCTGACATCTTGCCAGTAAAACGCCACCAGAATGTTGATCTCTTTTTCGCCATTCAGCGAGAGGGACGCTGAGGCGGAGGAAGGTGGCGAAGGAGAGGAGACAAAGGGAGGAGTGGCAGTCGGCGGGAGAGATCCTGCAACTTAATAACCTCAGTCGCCTGACTCGCGTCGGTTCAAGCGATTAGCTAGAAGCAGGGTGAAGAATGAAGCAGTGATGTGGCACATACCAAGAGGATTAAGGTATGAGCAGGGGCAAAGATACAAAGAAATACGTCGAAGATAGGAAAGGGGTTATGGGGTTGCAACTTCGAAGGATTGGATGACTGGCGGGAGAGTCCGAGTTGAGAGGCTCAGCTCTCTTAATCCCAAGGTGTGCGCAGCGCTGGAAGGTCAAATGGGCGGATTTTTGTTGGTAGTCTGCGTGGTAGGCCTGACAAATACCTGCAACAGGTACTAGACAGCAGCCCAACCTGCGGCCAAACCACCTCTGCAACAGGAAACAAAGCCTTATGAACTGGACAAATCATTGAGGCTTTCATTAAGCCCAGGCACTGCATCGGTGATTGGCGCTCTGTCAAAGCCTCGCGGTCTACAACTCGGCGGCGGCGGCTGTGCTGCATAATCACACCAACCCCGTCGTCCAATTGCTATCCAGAAAACCTCTGTTGCGCAGCATGAACATCTATCGTCATTGGAGGAGTTCACATACCTGCTGCATAGGAAAAACCCTGCAAAGCAGTTGGGCACGCCCGATGGCCTCCTCGTTGAGACACTGCCGTGCTTTCGCTCTCGACCAGGCTGGGCGAAGAATGACCAGACACAAAATACCAAGACCCCAGACGCATCGAGTTGAAACCAGAGGGGCTCTGTCGTGATAATTTCACCAGTTGTCCTCTGAATCCACGTCTTAAATTTCTGTGACTGCTTTCGCAAACATCATGAAGGCACTACTTCATTGAACAAGGTGTCAAACACGATGAGCAATACAGTATTACTGCTGAGTCCCCTCTCTGTATCCCTTAGCTTCTGCTACAGACAATCATAGGCAATGGTGCTTGGCCATCCTTGTTCAGCAAACTGGATGCGATATCAGCACTTGCTTACCTGCCAAACAATAATCCCAAGACACTGAGATGCTTTACCTCTAATGTCCCTGTTAAGAATCGAGTCCCTGTTGTCATACAGCTAAGGATGACGGTCATTGTATCTTGTGTGATCTTGGCAGTATCTTTGCTCTTTGAATCTTTTCATGAGAAGTAGCAGAGCCGGATAGGATCGTAAAAAAAGCATATCATGATAGCTCTGCGTACTCATAGCCCGCATATACAAGAAAAAGAGGCACCTTACCTGAGTTATACCTGACCTGAGCTTCCCTATTTTAACACGTTTATCACCTTGACCGAGTGCTAGGCTCTAGAGAGACATCAATCCTTTTTTCCCTTTTCCCCCCTTCTTTCCTAAACTGAGACCTAAGAGTATTAGTAACCCCTTTGGTGTGAGGCCCTGGACCTAAACAAACAAGTGCAAGAATGAAAGAATGAAGCGTTATGGCCATCGAAGGAATATAACAATATCGTATGTTACAAACCAGCCAGCATCAAATGAAATCTATGTGCCTGTCACGGGTCAAGGACCTGGGACCAAGGCACCGGCTACGGGCCAGCCCTAG
>JAAFKN010000267.1:0-16182 GCA_011800035.1 Thermochaetoides dissita | reverse complement strand
GAGGTGGAGGAGCTGCCGCAGCTGGAGTGATATGGACGATTGGCATGCCAACATAAGTGACGTTTTGAGTGGTCAGAGCCAAAGGAGCTGGAGCCGGAGTCGGCGGCGGAGGAGGTGCAGGCGGAGGAGTTCTGTAGCGTCCAACTTGTTAGTAGATGGCATCATACACCCTAGTCCAGGTAGGTAAATCAATGAGAGCCGCGGGTGATTCACAGTCTTCGGTTTTGTGCTTTGCTTCCCACAACCCAAGGCAGAAAGTTGCTAGAGCTGACTGCTTGCACTGAAGCAATCTAAGCATCTCTCCGGCCGTTGAGCATGCCTCTAAATGGCTGCTTTCAGGTAAACTAGGAGTAGAGAGTCAACATACCCGCTGAAGGTGGTTACCATGACATTGGCTGGCGCGGTTGCGCCCTGGCAAATGACGACCGACATTGTGTTCTGGTGACCGCTTCAGGCTGTTATTGGTGATGCTTAATGTGCAGACCCTCGAGCGACAAAGAAACAGTGAAAGTTAATCGAGGGACCACAGGACGTTAGAAATAGGATGCTTGCATGCAAGATTCGAAGCTGAAAGTGGCTTAAGTGAGGATTGCTGCAGGAAAGAAACTCCAATCCACTTCGCTTTTATGGATTTTTGGATCTACATCCTGTCCTCGTGCGTGGCTTCCAAAAGTAAGGCATAACCTGGCCACTGTTTGTTAATCCCGACACTGTGACTGGTGCTCTCTGCCTTTGCAAACCGGACGAAAGACATAAACCATTGTACTTGAGAGTCACCAGACTGGGCTTTGCAACCATTCATTGCCGCAGCTTTCAATTGAAAATGGATAACAGGATCAGACTGGCCAAGGAGTCAAAACCATTCTGCGATGTTCATGACTCCATCTATCTGAATCGATGGGGAGGAACAAGAAGTTCCAAGGAGACTCTGGCACAAATGATAATGGGCTTGAATGTCTTCAGGATCCATCCAGAATACGCAAAGATGCTAGCCCGAAGATGAAGTTGACGGCCTCTTCTCATTGAATTAACTCACTGCATTCATTGACTCATGTACTATATAATGCCACATCAGACTGTCCACAAGACTGGCTCTCTGCTCTCGTCAAAACGTACCGAGAGGTGGAGCATAAACCTTTGCTAAAGATGTGCCTCAGCTGCTTGGTTCACTCTCTTGCGTTCTGACTACTTCTTCTGATGTTCCTTTAACATTCGAGCAGCGGCCTCAGCCAGGCCTTGAAGGGCTTCCTGACGCTTATACTTGGCATCCTCGATCACACCTGTGCCGTGCCAAACGTTAGCACCCAAACCATTCACTCCCAGTTAAATCAGCTAAAACACCAAGGCATACCGAGATCAGCATCGCTTGCAAACTTAGACGTCCACTGAACGAATGTTGAATCCGCAAACTCCCCTGATGTCACAGCCCAGCAACGGATTGTGCTGACAGAACCCGAATAGGACAGTTCCGGTTCCGACTCAATGACGCTGTATGTGATATAGTGCTCCAGGTTCTACACCAAGAATATCCTCATCAGCTGGTTTATCCACTGTCGATAATGGGCTGCTTGTAGCCACTCACACTGTGTTCGTCCTGCTTGACCTCAACAATGCTGCCGTCCTTGAACTTCCATCTGACCACATCCGTTTCGACGCTGACACCCTTGACATGTTCAGCTTTTTCAATTGCTGACCAGAACTTGTCAAACTCAGCCAGCTTGATGAAGTGCCACACATGCGACAGGGGCGCACGAATAACGGCGCTCTCGATCACCTCGTTGGTGGTTGCAATGGGTTTTGATGCCATGGTTGTTGTCTGGACAGCTAAGTGGTTGTGTCCGTCTTCGGAGCCACAAAGTCAATTGATTCGATTAGCCCAAAGTTGATGTAGTGTTGCCCGTACTTGGAGATGTGGAACAAAGGGAACTAGAGGTAGTGTGAACGTTTATAGGTTCTGGACCTGGCCTTTCGGAATGTGTAGCAGGAAGTGACCACAGGTTTGAGGCAGTAGCATAAAGCACATGGCAGTTGCATGTCAGCCATTGATTGAACCACTAATGCGTCGCTCGCTGCTGCTTGAGTAGGAACTGAGCCCTTCATCATACGTCATGTTGCGGTCATGAGAGCCTGCACTACGGCCAATTAACATTTTCAAGTGAACCTTTCATCCTCCAGGTTAAAAGTAGCAACATCCAAGTAAAGTGTTGTAAACAAAACCCTGAAAGTCCCTGAGCTCACTCAAAAACCCTTGGACCTGAATTTCTGAGGCCTAGTTGACCAAGGGCTTCCAATCATTATGTTGCGCCAAGGTCCCTCAATCAACAAACGCGATACTGTAGCAAGAAAATAAGCTTAAATTCAGATGCTGCAGGTGACAGGGTGGTAGTGGAACCAAGGAGCCATGGACATCTCATGGGAAAGTCACAATTAAGAACCCTTCAGCTGGATCGTGATGGATCTGTCCGTCTTCGGCAGTTGCCGCCCCTTGACTCGCCTGATGGGATCTTGCGCCTCGTTTTCAGCTTTCGAGAAGCCACGTTGTGTGACAGCCCATTGTTTGGACGACAACAAGCTCTCAAGCTGATCGTCAAAGTTTCTGCTGCTCGAGCCTGCAGTTGCCGCGCAAAACATTACATGAATGAGACTCGGACAAGTCGATGCAGACATTTACGCCAGAATTATACACAGAGCAACAGGTGCCATAATTACAAGCAAGATCTATTAGCACAAAAACAACCTGACTTGTCCATCTGTATTTTTGCAAGGAAGTTGTTGCATTTCATAGGGGACTCGATCACTCGGTCAGCCAAGCTGGTGACGGAGCTCTGATGATGACGGTGGGCTGCGTTCCTGGGTGTGAGATTGTCGCCATGCACAAGCCAAAGCAAAGAACCTGACGGACCTGCTGACAACAGCGGGGCTCAGTCCCCACCAGGTCCAAAAATAGCCCCACTACCGATAATCCTCCACCGCGGCGGCGCCGCGCAGAGGGGAGCGCAAGGCTGCGGCAGTAGGAAATCCTCATCGATGAGATGAGCGATGAGCTATCGAAGTTCCAGAAAGACTTTGCAATAGTATATGCCAAGTGACTTCCTCGTGTGGAAACATACCCTCTCCAACACCCTCATTGCAACTTGCAAAGCGGTTTCAACCCTGCCAGACCCGAAAGTTGGATCTGAAATCCAATGGCGATCCTGTGGGTCCAGAACGGGCTGTCTCCAGGTCCAAGGTCGGACCCCGCCCCCAGGCCGGGCAGCATGTCTACAGTGGATAGGAGCTTGACTTCGAGCTCATCTAGCTTCAGATAATTGAATTGGGGAGATATTGTTTATGGTATTGGCGATCAAGATGCTGCACATCACAGAATCCGTCTGGTTCATTCCAACCGGCTGCTCTCTGTGTCGATTTTTAGTGGCTTGCCCCAGCAGCGAGCACGCGATTGGGCTGTGAGAACAGCCAACAACCCGCGGGGGCCCTGCTCAGCCTCTCTCCGATGCATGCAATGCACCGACGCCCACCACATTAGGCTTGCGCGGATCCCTCGCTGTCCAGCCGCTCGGTTTTAAGACCCGAGCCTCGTCGCAGCATCTTGAGCTCAACATTTGCCCTTTTCCATTTGCCGTTGCCCTTCTCATCTCTTGTTCTTCCCTGAACTTCGCAGCCGTCAATGTCAACGCTCTCTTCGTTTATCCACTAGAAAGTCCCGACAATCAACAGAATGCGTCAGTAGGATCAACTACAGAGGTCGAAGAACATTCGCTTGGAAGAGGTGTTCACTGCCACAGTTTCTGCCAACGCGATTTTCGCAGTACATCCGTGGCTACCCATAATATCAACTTCCTCCGCTCTCTGAACTTCCTACCGGACTCCCAGTGCCGCAGTCCTCAAACATGACCAGACCTGTCCGGCTGCGGGCCATCCCTGTGGCCCTAGCAACACTCGTTCTTGTCAGGATGGCAGTCTCACAAGCTAGCAATACCATTGACTTTGGCTTCTATCCAGAAGGGGCACAGTCCTGTTTGTATCAGGCGGCAGGCGAGTCACATTGTGAAGCTAGCACAGTGCCACTGACCAACTCCTGTCTCTGTCGTAATGGCGGCGACTTCATCAAACGAGCAGCGAGATGTCTTGGACGAGAATCTCCCGACGACCTGGAATCGGTTTACGACATCATGGCGGTCGCATGCAGCGACTCGAGTACACCCATAGGCCTAACCAAGACACAATTCCTGCAAGAAGCAGAAAGCGCTAAGTCATCAACGTCTTTACCAACTGCTATCGAAACGAGAACCGTCACAGCAACAGGAATCGTAACGGCAACCCCTGATATCACGGCAACAGCGACTGGAGACATGCCTGGCAACACGACAACAGCAACAGGCAATAATGATGATGATGACTCAGGCCTTTCTAAGACCGAGTTGGCTGGGATCATTGCTGGTGTTGTTGTGGCGGCCATAGCGATCCTAGGCGCTCTGGGATTCTTTCTCATGCGCAGAAGAAGGAAGGGATACAGCGAAGAATCGCATCCAATGCTTCCCCAAGGGCGGCCTGGAGGTGCAGGTGGCGGCGGCGGCGGCACCGCGACCAACTCGACGATGCTCGAAGCCCACCCGTACTCAAGCCCCTTGCAGCCCCAAATGGCAGCGACAGCAGACTGGCAGCAAAGGCCGTGGAGCACCCCATCTCCCGACCTTCGCCATAGTGTCGTCAGCAATCCCGGCCTCAGCTGGGAGTCGCCCGGGCATCTGTCGTATACGAGCAGTGTGCAGCCGTATGATTCCCAGCACGGGGCGTACGGTCTCTCAGGGTTGAGCGTTACTCCTCCCTCGGCCGGTCTGCCCATGAGCACCTCGATGTCACCAGCGTCGGTTCCAGCGCCAGTCTCGACCTCGTCACCCCCGCCGCCAATCTCGGAGCTCGAGGCAACCGAATACCATCCCCTCGGCACGACTCAGGCGCCAGCCGAGATGAGTGGTTCCGAGCCGAGAACACAACAATGGCAGGGTCCCTCCGGATTTTCTTGGAGCCGGCCGTGATGTAAAAACCGGAAAACAATTCGTATGTGGATTGAATGGCTTCAATGCTTTTCTGTGGGGTAAGGGTAACATATTGATCGATGATCTGTTCATTGGCGTTCTGGCTGGATATATGGCGCAAGGTGGTGAGTTCAATGATGAATAAGGCTAACCATTGCCTTTAATAAGGAGGACCTTAGGTATCATCACGACGGTAGTAACTGTCAGATTTCGATGTTGATAATGGTAGATAGACCCATTTGGACTTTTCTTCTTCTGCATCTACCTAAGGAAGCTGTAGCAGCATCCCCTGAGGCTTGCTTGGTCACTCATGTCCCGCCTGCCCCTCAGCCCCCTCTCCGTAGTTCCCATACAGCACTGCGGAATGTCTTGGGACGACGAAGCAAGTCCCCTGGAGCAATGGACGCTCATCGACAGAACATGAGAACAGAAGACATGACGCCTCTGTGCTTGTTCACATGATGCTATCAGCTATCAGCATTTCTCGTGGCATGCAATCGAGTGCGTCCATCTCATGGGAAGATCGCCGGCCGCGCACTCGAGTGTGCATTCTGCCGCACAGTTGCCAATTGAGAAGCTATGTACTGCACCCGTCATTGGCGAGGATGCGTTTGATACGGGCCGAGCTGCGGAGTAAGAAACTGGACCTTGACCCAGGGCCGGACCGCACCAGGGAAGAGTAAACGGCGGTTGGGGGTGACTAGAGGTACCTCGGTAGGTAGGTCAGGTAAAGTAAGTTAGGTATGTATTCAATGCAATATCTGCTGCAGCTCGTCATCCTTTTGAGGCAGTCGAGCCGATTTTCAAAGCTCTTCCCCGCGATCTCCCCTGCCGCTGCCATCCCGCTGCCTTTGCCCTGTCATCAGTGGACTGCAGGGGGCCGGTAGCTTGGGACCTGGCCTGCCCATACTTTCCCGTCTTTTGAACCTTCTCGATGGATCCTTTCACGATGCAGTGTAACAGCGTATCCGTACGGTACTTTACAACTGCCCCATCCTCAACCATTCGGCAGAGTTCGAGCTTCCACTCAGGTTGGAATGCTTCCTGGTTGCATCAATGGCCTGCGGGAAGCGCACCCGCCTATCCGTCGTCGCAGCCAGCGCGTCTCAGTAGCCAACGACATCTCGCCGGGTATCGCTCCCGAGACACGGCATCCTCTGCCTGCGTCCGCCGGTAATCGTTAATTCCCAATGTAGCCGCGCAGCGTCGACCACCCGCCTACCTACCTTAGCTACTGACCTCACACCCAAGCAGACCTTGCAGAGCAAAACCCGTGGCCAGTAAACGGGAACGGAAGAACCCAATGTGGAAGCACGACACAGCCCGTCCTCCCATCAGGGCCTCTCCTTCTCCCCGCTCGAGGCTCAAAGCTCGAGAACAAGCAATCTGGAACCCGCCACAAAGCCGCTGTGCTACCCGAGATCGGTGGGTAGCACAGTATCTGCCCGTCGGGGGTCCGTCTTTGTGTGTCTGCCATCCTCGAGCGCTTTGGTGATATAGCCTCTTCCCCCGTATGTTTTACACGGCCCCCTGGCTATTGTGTCTGCCGTCATTTGTCGGTGAATGGTGCTGCGGAACACAATTGCTGCTCTGATCAGATCGATCGGTCACGCGCTGCGGCCACGGGTCTCAGGGGTGTCGCCGCTCTTCGCATGGTATCTCTCTGTCCGATTGCTCTCCTGGCCGTTTGCTACCCCCGCCTTTCTCCCCAGTCTGTGTTGACAGTCGAGAGTTGGCCCCTGCTGGGCTATCCCCACGCTTATATTTAGTCCTTCAGCCATGCCATTTTGGATACTAGTTGCCCTTCATTTCCCGAGCCGATGCTGATACCTCTCCTTGATCACAAACACCCTTCCTCCTTGGTCTGGGTTCGGGAACATTTACAACCAACCCCCACTATGGCCAGTGTCTCTGTCGACCCGGGCTGGTGGACTTACTGGTGGCCATGTTACCGTTGCTGCCGGCAGCTATGGGCAAGTTGCACCGGCCGGTCCCCTTTGGCTTGGGCTCTCTGCTCTTGTTTCCTTTAACCGCCTACCCGGTCTTCAGGATCTTAATGGCTAACACACACCTGCTCCGCAGATACCTTCTTTGGCCGTCATATTACCACACTGTCTCGGTCTCGTCAGCCATATTCCTCTATGGACAGCCATTCTCACTGTGGCACTCCGTTATGTCGTTGGGCCTGCTTGGTCCTCCTACCGTCCCTTCTGGCTGCGCAGGTTTGCGGCTGAAGGATGCGAGTCGCCTCTTCCTAGGAATGATCATGAATCCGGCCCTGGCCCGGTTGTCATGAAGCCCTGGACCCCTCGGACTTTGTCTCTTCTTCTGCTTAGTACTGCTACCGCCGTTTCCGGCATACTTGGAGCCGTGATATGGCCGGAATATTCCCAACTTTGCTTAACCCCTGTTCTACCAAGCGTGGGTTCCCTCTGATATCCTCTGCTTGAGTATGTGAGAAGTCACTGACATTGATCGGTCAAGGTCATATCTCTTCTACTTCTGGGCATTGAGCGCCCTAGAACTCTCCCAGGGGCCGTCTTCGTCATAAATGGCGCGATTTTTTCAATCCAGTTTGCTATACTCACCCTGATTCCTGATGTCATCGGAGAAATCCGGCCTCTCCTCTTTATCTGGGGACTCGGCGTTGGTCTTCCCCTTGCTTCCCTTATCGTCATGCTTAACATGCCACTTCGAGACCCTCTGTTGGACAGTTCTGGTATCGGAAAACCGTTTGCTGAGCCCACGGCTTCTGTTCGCAGCCCCGAAGATATCATCACTTTGTGGCAGTGGATGACCGTGTCCTGGATGGCGCCTTTGATTCGAATTGGCTACAAGCGGCAGCTGAACAATGAGGATGTCTGGTTTCTCGCATACGAGTTCCAACATGGCCGGCTGCACAGGCTGTTCCGCGAGGTTCCTGGGACAGTTCTCGCACGACTTCTAAAAGCGAACGGTTTGGATCTCGTCATTGTTTGTTGTCTAGGAATTCTTGAGACATGCCTCGACCTGGCGAGTCCGGTCCTGCTCAAGCAGTTACTCGGCTCGCTTACAGCTGCTCCCCCAAACTACCGAGCCGCCATTGCCTACGCCGGAATTGCCCTCGTTACTAGGTTGGTCAAGGCTCAATCGGGGGTATTCAGTCTTTGGTATTCTCGTCGAGCATATGAACGATGTCGAGGAGAAATGATCACTATGATTCATGAAAAGACACTCAAGCGCAAAGCCTTTACTTTTCCCAGCAGAAACACGTCTCTTCCTTCTTCAACCGAGGAGCAGCAAGAGTCGCACCAAGAAGTCATTTCAACTGCAACAACACTAACCGATGATGAATCTGACGGTGGTAATGACGATGATGCTAAGAGCCCCGGTCCTAGCGTAGTTGAAAGGCTCAGACTCCTTCTGCGTCGCGGTTACAAAAAGTTCATTAGGTCGGAATCTAATGCAGAAACGCCCACAGAAAGCGCCTCACCTGCATCGACAGGCAAAATCCTCAATC
This sequence comes from Thermochaetoides dissita, assembly GCA_011800035.1. Lineage (NCBI taxonomy): Eukaryota > Fungi > Ascomycota > Sordariomycetes > Sordariales > Chaetomiaceae > Thermochaetoides > Thermochaetoides dissita. Next base: position 7,644 of record JAAFKN010000267.1, on the reverse strand, counting down.
TGATGCGCAACGACGCCTATGAAGTTGCCCAACGATTCTGGGAGGCCGCAGGTCTTGTTACAAAGCCCCTTAACTTCATCATCTCACTCGTGTTGATCTGGAACATCCTAGGCCCAGCGTCCCTCTCGGGAATTCTCATCTTAGTGACTGGCATGGCCATCAACATGGGGCTCATGCGTATGTTGCTGCGCATTGAACAAGATCGCCGCGAGGTGACCGACACGAAGCTCCAACAGACAAGCCAGTTTGTCGAAGCCATTCGGCACCTACGATGGTACGCTTGGCAGAATGCCTGGCTGGAAAAGATCATGGAAAGTCGGCGTGATGAATTAGCCAAACGGGTTAAGGGTAATATCGTCATGAAGGCAATTTCCATGGTCAACTCTCTCGCGGCATATCTTTTCCCGGTTGCCGGTTTCTGGGCATACGCCATCGTGTCCAAAAAGCCATTAACTGTGGACGTGGCATTCCCTGCACTCGACTTGTTCAGTACGTTGCAAGACAGCCTAAGGGAACTTCCTGACTTAATCACGGTCTTGTTAAACGCGAGAGTGGCGATGATGAGGATTGAGAAATTCATGGTGGAGCCAGAGAAGGAAGATTTGGGGGAAATTGGTGGAGAAGGAGAAGTTGGTGTCTGTCCCCTGGAAGATCTCGAGGTTGTCCTCAAGGACGCTTCATTCTCTTGGCCTGGTGCAGCGAAGAGAGTGTTGAGGAACGTTTCAATAACATGCCGTCCAGGTCTGACACTGGTATGCGGCAAGGTGGGCATTGGCAAGTCGGCATTGCTGCAGGCCATTCTCGGTGAAATAGATCAGCACAGCGGTGAGAGGGTGGTGCCTCGGGAGATGATCGGGTACTGTGCCCAGAGCCCCTGGTTGGAGAGCATGAGCATCAGGGAGAACATATTATTTTCATCCATCTACGACAAAACTCGGTTCGAACAGGTACTGGATGCTTGTTGCCTCCGGGAAGACCTTGACAAGTTCCGCTGCAAGGATCTCACCCTCATTGGAGAAAATGGTGTTGGACTGTCGGGAGGTCAGCGAGCACGAGTAGCCTTAGCAAGAGCTATCTACAGCCGAGCACGGATCCTGCTGCTCGATGATCCTATCGCTGCTCTGGACCATCAAACGGCCACCAGGATCATGAAAAACCTGTTTGCCGACAAAAACTGCCCCCTAACCGCTGGTCGGCTTGTCATCTTTGTCACTCATCGCGTCGATATTGCTACCCCTTATGCAAACCAAGTCATTGAGATCATGGATGGCGGCCGGATCGAAACGTTTGACAGAACAGAGTTGGAAAGCAACGAAGAAGAACTACAACACCTAGCTAGCCTGGCTCGCTCTGCCACCCAAGCAACCCTCTCAGCCAACGGGCCACAGTCAGAAGAGGAAGAACCGGTCCCTGATAAGTTCATCGAGGACGAGCACCGCGTACATGGCGGGGTCCTGGCATCGGTGTATTGGCAATACGTCAAAGCTGGCCGTTTGCGATGGTGGGCAGTCATGATCTTTTTCTTCACTCTCTTCAGGCTTGTCAGGGTGGCTTACTTCTGGTTTCTCAAAGAATGGGGTGAGAAATACGGCCAAGAAACCGAAGCTCGTTGCCAACTCACGCCTCTCGGTTTCCAAGGAGATCTTCAGCATCCCATCCCTGTTCGTCACGCGTTTCAAGCTGCTGGCATCCCCAGTGCCGAGAAATGGCTGGATTTTATGCCTTCACCTGCCGCTGATGTGAAGCCGTGGCTGTTGGGATTTTTACTCTTAAGCTTCGGGCAGGTCTTCACACTGACCCTTTCTGACATCGCTCTCGTGGTCATCATCTATGAGGCAGGCAAAAACCTTTTCCAGAAGGCCATGCATCGAGTCGCAAACGCTACTTTCAGGTTCTATGATGTTACCCCTGTTGGACGGCTCATGAACAGACTGACATCAGACATGGGTACCGTGGACGGACAGATAGCAGGCCAACTCATGTCTGTGGCATGGTTTGCACTCGGATGGCTGTCATCGATTGCGGTTATCGCTACTGCTACTCCTCCCTTCCTCCTCATTAGCATGACCATGACCGCGCTGTTCATCCTCATCTTCGATCGGTTCTTGCCCACGTCTCAGTCTCTCCGTCGGCTTGAGACGGTGTCTCTTTCGCCTCTCATGTCCAACTTCGGCACACTTGTTGAAGGACTGACCACAGTGCGTGCTTTCCATGCGGAGCATCACTTCCAAAATCGTGTGGTTACGAGTACGGATACGTTCCAGAAGATGGATCATATCTACTGGTGTCTTCAGGCTTGGCTCCAATACCGCTTCGACCTCCTCTCTGCACTCAGTACCTTCGCCCTGACACTCACGGCAATTCTCTCGGGCTTGTCAAGTGGCACTGTTGGCTTCGTACTGGCCTCTGCATCTAACTTTGTTCAGGCCACTCACAGCCTCTGTCGTCGTTACGGCGAGATGCAGATGCAATTTGTGAGCGTCGAACGACTGATCGAGCTTCTTGTCCTGGAGCAAGAGCCTTGCGGAAATATCAAGCCACCTGCATCTTGGCCATTGTACGGCGGCGATATTATTTTCGACAAAGTCACTCTGCGATATGCCCCTGAACTCCCCCCTGTCCTGGAAAGCGTCAGCTTCAGGATACCCGGTGGTGCGAATGTTGCCGTCACCGGCCGGACGGGCTCAGGCAAGAGCACCCTTGCTCTCAGTCTGCTTGGCATCCTTCATCCTGATCACCGGGGCGGTGGTAGCATTCGCATTGGTGGTGTCGATCTCGCTAACGTGGACAAGCAAGCGCTTCGCCGGAATATCACGTTTGTTGCGCAGGATCCGGTTCTCTTCCCGGGCACGCTACGGGATAACCTGGACCCACTGGGTGAGCACAGCGATGAGGAGTGTGCGTTGGTCCTCGACAAAGTGCTCAATGCGTCGGGACCGACATTGTCCAACTCAGATGGGAGCATCGGAAGGTTTACACTCGACAGCCGCGTGGATGGAGGTGGCAAGAACTTGTCTCAGGGTCAGAGACAGCTGGTGGGACTGGGAAGAGCCATGCTGCGCAGGAGCCCCATTGTTATCATGGACGAGGCAACGGCCAGCATTGATGGGGAGACGGCGATGTATATCCATCAGCTGTTGAGGGAAGAGCTCAAGTATAGCACGGTCATCACAATTGCGCACAAAGCTGAGGCTGTCGCAGACGCGGATTTTGAGATCGTGCTGGATAGGGGACGGATAGTCAAGGCTTGTCCGAGAAGGACAGAAAGCCAAAACACTGCGGCAGTATGAGTTTCAGAGGTGGCATTCGAGGTTGTATTTCTAGCGTTCCGGACGATATCTCAACTAATCCATGACAAGTCTTTGTTCGCGATTGAGTCGGACTAGCTGCAATATCTACTACCTACGGCCCAATCATTGTGGGCTGCGTTCGATAACAGGATTGAGAAAGTCTGTACAAGAGATGTAGAATAGTTCCAGCGTTGGATCAATTGATGCGCTACCCTACCCGGGACTTTCGTTTCCCTACACCAAGATATGTCAGTTCAACTCTCTAACACTCTTCGTACTCGTTGGCGCCGCCAAGTCGCTAAAACAACGATCTCAAGCTCCGTATGTTTCTCACGATGACGGTAGGACAATTCTAAGCTCCCCAGCAAGCCTACGCAATTCCTCCCAGATTATGGAACCTGGCCCCGTCTCTTTGCTGGGCGGGTACCTTTCCCCCCTTGCATGGGCCCGATCCACGAGTGTAGATATTGCCTTGCAGGCACCTTGCCCGGTGGTCGGGGAGCATCTCCTGGAAAACAATTTCTCTCCCAAAACTCTCAGCTTCTTCCTGCAAGGCTGTCCCTTCTCGCTCGCCCATTGCCATTATCATGACAGCAACAAAAGGACCTGAAAAGTTCCCATCGGGGAATCTGACACGCCATCTTTCTACAGAGGCAACGGTTTCCTCCCACGATTCTCTGGAGCCTGCCAGATGGGTGAAGACGAGATAGAAATGGCGGATAAAGTTGTGCTCTAGAATGCAACAGTCATTCGACCACGAGGACCACAGATCGACGTCGTATCGGTGGCCGTCGCAGAAGAAGTAGATCTCGCGTTCGGGGATGGGACTGCACCTCAGGCCTGCTTGCTCCTCGATGTCGAAGAGCTAGGGAAACATAGTTTGCAAATGTGATCAGTGCAAAGTTTCTGCATTTGTTGGCGACATGAACACAACAAGCTTCAATGAGAAAGAAAATCAAAAGTTTAGACACATATATCATACAGCCCGTTATGGTTGGGAGCCCCCTTGGCGCGTTTCATAACTGTATAAAACCTTCGTGCATGGGCTCGACGGAGTATGTTCCCTAGGATCCGCAAATCGCAATGAAATAATGCACGAAGTTTCATTTGATCATCAATTGTCTCTGTTGGTAGCTCTGGTGATACTTCGAGGGATGAAGAGATAGCACTATTTCTTCTGCTGCGCAACTGGGGTGTGAGCTTCCGTCTTATGGACATTGTCGGGTATTTTGGTTGGTTCTCTTGTTGGGTGTTGAAGAATGATGATTCTGATGAGCTGAGAATGAAAGTAACTGGAGTGTTGGACGGTAAATTGATCCAATTGCAAGATATGTCCCATGCAGGAGTCTATGTAACCCTAGGAAGTGTCCAACTCATACGTCTTAATATAGTATATATTGATGCCTTCGGTATACAACCGTAGACCAGCCCATTGACAGCATATGTGGTTACTGTTTTCCATTCAAATGTTTCTGTGTTGGGATGTCAGCAATTGCTCTCAACGGGTTGAATCGCAATAAAATCTAACATGCTAACATTCCCTCGGCCATTCGCATTTGCCATGGCAACTTAGGGGAACTTAGCCAGATGAGTGAAGCACCAATTCTTGGTTGAGTCAAATGAAGTGAACCCACCATCAGCTTAGCGTTGAGAAGAACATGAGAGCATTTACCGTCTCTGAGAAAGAGCGTGGGTCTGTCTTGCAGACATTGCAAACGGCATCTTGGCTCAATATTTCAAGAACAAATGGCCTGATAACGACATACATGGCACACATGTCTTTCAGTTTTAACTTTTAACTTTTTTTTTCTTTTTTTTGCCACAGAAGACAGTTCATATCCCCCTTTTCAAACTCACTCTCACGCTTTTGTGTGGAGTAAGAAGTTTGAATCTTTTATCTCATCGATAGTTGACTCAGCTACACCTTTCCCAGGTAAGTACCAGATATATAAGCAGCCTGACTGAGCCTGAGGGTCTTTCTGTGTGTGACCCTCATGGCTTACCACGTAAGTATCTAGCCCCCACTCTTATTGTGGTATTGGCAGTGAGTGCTTATCTGCGATGATGCTGGCTGGGACTCCAACGAGCCAATCATGGATGAACAAAGAAACTCTGATGAAAGCCGGGTGCATTACACTACTTACTTGTACAGTACGCGGGGCGTCAATAGGCCTGTAGGCGTGGCTCAAGCTAACAGACATGATATGTCACCCGTGGTGTGCCTACTCCGAACAGCAAGCCGAGCGAGGCTCATGAACTCTCCCTGATGACAGGTTTGATGGTTTCCAAGCGCATTCGCATTCAGTTCATCGCCGTCACCAGATATCGAAGAGAGTGACTGCTTAACCCGAAAGCCGAGGCGGTTTGCCGATCACTCAGGGACAGAGCACATCCATGGATGGCAACAGGCCCTTCCGGCGATCTCTCTGCACTCGTGACACGCGCACCGTGCAGCCACTGCAGAACCAAGGAAGCCACTGCCAACCGCTCACTCAGCCCGCTGACGACCATGGGCAACCACGGGCAATCACTGGCCACAAACACTAGGCGACCCACGTGTCACCTGCTTGCCAAGCTTTCTTGTCGTGATGTTGGAGAACCCCACTCAGAGACCATTGCGCTCGACTGTTGGTGATGCAGCGGGCGAGGCCATTTGTGGAGATGTGATTCGATCCAGGGCTCCACGCGCTCTTCGGATTTTGAGACCTTATTCCACGAATCCACGCAGCGCAGCAGCTAATCATGTCTCGCCGGCGAGGCAATGCAGCTTCGTGTTCGATATGCTGAGTGTGTCCTGATGAACAGTGTGAGCATCCATCCATATATCCGATCTCACTTTTCAACGAGCTGGTTATCATCTGTGGCTCCAGCAAGGTACTGCAGGCAAGTAGGTAAGGGAGGGGAGTTCAGCTCTTTGGCCGCCAGCAGCTGGATTTTACACAGTAGTGTTCCACAGGTGGCTGTAAACAACTCCAACCGCAATTATACCTACCAACTCACAGCGTCACAGGCTTAAAAGTTTGATTTGATTATATTATAATGTAGGTAGCACCTGCAAGACAGGTTACCAGCACCCCGGTATTCGTGGTCGCCGAGAACCCGCAGTTTTGTGTGTCTGTCCCTGCAGAGGGTTAAAATTCTTCGCCCACTCCGGCTTTTGCCGTTTCCTCACGGGTTACGTCACGACCACTCCGTAAGTACCTGTACATTATCCAAGGCTAATGCTGTGAGCGTACTTGTAGAAATGACCGTGCAGGTTACTGTGTGTAAATCGTAATTTGGACGTCCATTCTTCTGAGGATGCTGCCAATATCCCACTAAGGAGATTCGCTCGGATTCGTATACTGGAATTGTGCACTGCGCAGGGCATGAGGGTGACCAGATCATCAAGATCATAATTGGGCGTTTGCAGCCTTCTGGGAATAAGGAAGCATGCTGTGTTGTCCATGTCGACGGAGCATCGGCCAAATGTACCCTATACTGATGTGCAGATGCGGTCAAGTTGGCGAACATCACATTCCGTACTTGTGTCAAGCCTGACCGCCTGCCCTCGGGTTTGTCTTCCTGGACTCCGTATTGGGCATGGTGCACACTAGTGCCCTGCGAGAACCCCGGCCTCAGCTCTGTCCAGGGTGAGGAATCAATAATATCGTTCCACCTCTGCGCCAATCCTTCGAGAACCTTGGACTGCTCGGGATGATGGATAAAAAGCTTTGTTGCTCGCTGTCTCCTTGCGTCCCAGCCTTCTCACGCCTTATGGCACAGGGTTTTCCCAGGCAAAGCGTCTATCGTTTCGTCTTATAACGTTCTGCCTTTGCAGTTGCCCTTCGCTCGTTGACCGTGCCTACGCTCGCTACAACTCCATTTCCCATTCAATACTCAAAAAGCCATCACCGCAGCAAAAATGCGCGCTGCTCTTTTGTCTCTGGGCGCCCTTGCCCTGCCCCTGATCGCCGCCACTGAGGTTGATGTTTGCGTATGACACACCGCACATGTCCTCTCTTTGCCCGAATGTTAGATGTTAATACCAGTACTAACCGTAATGACAGGACGCGGAGACCAACCTGTGCCTCAGCGGCCTGCTGGAGCACGAGGACCCCGCTTGGCTGTGCGAGGAGGTGAACCCCGAGAATGTTATCGGTCAGGAGATGGTGCCATCGTGTGCTACCGCTCAGGATGTTGTTTCGGCCTGCGAGTGCGTCCTTTATGATTCCGACTTCTGTGAGGAGGAGCCGGAGCCCACTACTACCGCCGGCGGCAGCGAGCCCGAGCCCACGACCACCGACGACACTGAGGAGCCCCCCGCTACCACCGTCACCGCTGGCCCCACCGGCGGCAGCGAGCCCGAGCCCAC
>JAAFKN010000266.1:0-16203 GCA_011800035.1 Thermochaetoides dissita | reverse complement strand
ACCCTCGTCTTCGGCGATACCCTCTCGCTGGGCCAGCCCGAGGGTCTGCCGTCTCTGTGGAATCCCCGCGGCACGGTCGAGCTGAAGTGGGATGGTCGTCTGGCAGACGGCGCGTATGCTCCTGCCGGCAAGTACAAGCTCGTTGTGCGGGCGCTGAGGGTGTTTGGTAACCCCGATGAGAAGGGCGATTATGATATTACTGAGACGGTGGAGTTCAAGGTGCGGTATAAGAAGACTGAGGAAGAGGAGAAGCTGAGGAGGTTGAGGAGACGGGCGGAGAAGAGGAGACTTAGGGAGATGCTCAACAGGCATTGAGGAAATGCTCTGTCGAAGATGTGCTGGAGAGAAGTGGAAGTTGTGTGTAATGGATAAATTTTGGCTTATGAAATTACTTAGATATTTTTGTAATATTATTGTGGCGTGATTCCTGAGTACAAACTTTTTTGGTCCCTTTCTTCCTTTTCTTGCGGCTTGAAGTGAATTCGGACTCACCATCGGAAATTTGCTCTTGCTCGGTTTTCTCGAAAACGTTTTCTCCCGCAACACAACACTGGCAAAGTCCTTGGCATTTTGGCCATCTCGCTTGTTTCCATTTGGATTGTCCAATTCCAACTCATCCTTTTGTCCTTCCGTCGAAGGGTTTCGAAGCCGACTGACATCCACGAAACTCCGCCGCTGTCGCGTGTCGGTTGGGTCCGGCTCTCGGCGTGGACGTGGATGACTTGTCATTGAAGCTTGCTTCAAATTCCGTCACTTCGGCTTCGGGTTGGTTCTCTTTCAAGGTCCGTCCAAGTGGTGAGAGTGAGGTGGGTTGTGTGGGTGAGTGAGGAAAAATAGTAAAAGAGCGGAGACAATCTCAACACAGCTTCATCCCCACACTCTTTTGCGTCGTTGTTTGACCAGTCACGACGAAAAGGAAACGAACAAAATGCCCTCACCCTCAAAACTCCGATAACTGCCGGTGTTGCAACACAGTCAACCAGACTTTTGACCAGAGTGGGTATGCAAAGGAAGAAGCAAGGCTGCAACGCGGAAGCAAGATTGCGGCGGAATCCCCACCCTTCGACTGGCCCACTCTGGCCAAGACTTGACACTCCAGGCAAAGATCGGCGGGAAGTGTGGGGTGCTAGTGTGGGGCGAGTGGGCTGGCCAGGTCGCTAAATCGCCAAGTCGCAATCAATGTGACCATTGATCGTGATATTGTTGTCTTGTTGCGAGGGTGTGAGAAGCCGTTGAGGAGGGCTGAAGCAGAGAGAATCTTACACATCACATCTGAGATCCAGAACAACTGACGTACCTACTGTGCTCGTGGGTGAGACAGTGTGGGAAGGATGGAACGGAACTGGAAAAAGGGGATAACTTGAACCATGGGAAGCACAAAATATCCGCTGCAAGATGAGATGAACACCTCGCGGCCCGCACACACCGCATACTAGGAGATAGGGGGAGATCAGCGGGATCGGCAGACGTCTATTTCCATCGGCTATCTTCAGAACTTAAGAAGAGGTTAGAGATATTTCGAAACGGACGAACTAAGTTAGGAGCGACGTTTCAACTTCCCAAGACGGTTTCAGCAGCACCGACCACAAGGATGAACCTGCTTGAACCAGCTTGTGACCTTGCCACAAGGACACCCTTGCCCGTGGGACCCACCAATCATCCCATCTGCCTGGAGCCGTTTTTGACCGTGGGTGAACCACATGCGGCTCTTTTTTTTTTTTGCCCTCTTTTTTTCTGCTACGGAAGACGACCCTTGCCAGCGCGGCGAGGCTATACCGCGATGGGACAGGCTGTGGGAAGAGATCGTGAGCGGTGCATTTATTTGCCTTTTTTTTTTCTTCCCGAGAGGAAACAGGGGAAGAAGAAAAGAAGAAAAGTTTTGAACAACTCACACTCTCGCTCACCTTGTCCCTTGCATACCCTACCCGCCAGTTACTAAGAGTGGCATGCTGGAGATCCAAGCCGGCCAATTACCGTTGTTCCCGCGTCCCGACCGACCGAGTCCCGGTTTTGGAGTCTCGTGTCCCGAGGTTTGGAGGTGACTGTCATCCGACTGCCCACTTACACCACCCACGCCCACACAGGATATCAACACGCACTGAATACCACGCACACGGCCTGCCCGCGGCTGTCCCGTGTCATATACTAAAAAAAGAAGGCCAAAACACAGCCAACATGCGTCGTGGATGGAGACTCCCACACACTCCGCGGGACTTCGCGATGCGCCGATGGCACTAATGCAGGTCCCATGCACAGAGACAGGTGATGTGGTTGAGTTTCCTTGTTTCTAACACTTCTTTATGGCTCTCAACTTTCGAATTGCTGTTCTTGGCGTCGACAGGCGAAGAGAAGAAAAAAAATTCTCTCTCCGCCGTATTCCGTGCCGTCGATGCACGTTATCCGGATGCGATGCTACTATCCTTCCGCTCTCGACGGACGGCCTAGACGCGTGGACATGGTTATGATGGGCATGCCGCAGGGACGTCCTGGACTGGATGGATGAATTGAGATGTCCTTGGCGGTGTTGTGTTTGATTGGACACCTCTAACCCATCTACACTACAGTTACGATGGACTTGCTTACCCACAGGGTATCTCGGTGAGCCTCCAAAGCTAGCCACACTTCTTACTGCGGTGAGCCTCAAGGACAACCAATCAGCGTCGCTAGTGCCACAGGCACCGTTGGGGTTTTATCTTGTGCGGCTGGTTGGAGTCATGGTCCAGCTGGCGGGGCGATGGCGTTCGTTTGCTTTCGGGATGCCGATCTTATCTGCTTCTTGGCTTAGCCCAATCAATGGACGGCTGCGAGGGGCCGATCAAACTATATACGCCATAAAGCCGCCAAATAGCTACATTGTGAGCTGTCTGCTTGGATATGCCGGCAAGGTAGCGGTGACAAGTTCAGCTGAGCTGAACAGAAACAACGACCTTTTTGCCGGAATTCAGCTCAACAACCTCAAACCGCGGCCAGACGGTTCCTCAAGTCCGCGCGTGACCGAGGTGGATTGCAAGCAGTGGAGTGTTGAGAAAAGCCTTCTGGACTGCGGAACAGAAGCCGGGAAGCCATGCAACATGTCGATGGATGCGGTTTTCGCGCACAAGATCGTTGCTCACACGAGGACACGAGGTTGGCACTTGGCACCTAGCAGGCGACGTCCGGGTCTGGACCTCTCGACCGCATCGATCGGTCGGGCCATGGTCCACTGGGGCAGGTGTCCGCCGTGTAAGTCGGGATGACCCGGGTTGGAAATGTGGACGACTTGAGCCCACTGTGAACGTGCTGCCAGCTGTGAAATGAGACCAAGTTCAGTTACGAAGAAGCAATGGCTTGACTTCACAAGACTTCAATCTACTTGTGTCATATTGGAATTTGTCACAAGTCACAAGACGCCGAGTCAAGCCTGTTCTCCCCACAAAAGCTTCCCAACGTTGACGTCGGCCGGGCAAGACTCGGCCCCAGACCGGCGGCACACCACTCATACACTACGGCGACCACCCTGCACTAGCCACCTCGGGCACAAAACCCGCACTGGGGCTACCAGATGCCGGGGAACCAGTCATATGTAAGATTCCACAGCCTGATGTTTCCTGTGCGTGATCTCTAGTGCTGTTTCACGTTTGATTTGGCGGGTCCGTGGCTCCATTCTTGACTTCTTGTCTCTTTTGTGCTCGTTCCCGAATCTTGCCGTTCGGGGCGCCGAAGACGAGCCTGCCTTGCCCGGCCTTGTCCTCCACTAGAGTGGATAGACCCAGCTGCAGGGTATGAGGGGATGAGGCTGTCAAAGGCCTCATCACTCTCAAAAAAAAATGACGTGCAAACGGCCGGAAATGCAGGCACAATGCACGCTGCCCAAACGGGACAAGGGGAGCGAAGGGACTCTAACGATCGAATGCAAACACGGTCAGGGGAAGACTGCCTGACCGCTCGGCAATGGGTGATCGTACCCATCTTGGGTAACTGGTTGTCGAGGTGCAAGCTTGCGATCTGCGCTGCCCATCTCCTCCTCAACGACCGACCGACATGCCCGTGTGGACAGCGGGCTGGGATGTGACACCCCTGCAGGGGCGGATAGCCGAGAGTGTGCGTGGACGGCGAAGACTCGCTCGATGTCGGTCTTGTGAGTGTGATGTGGGTTGACATGTCCAAGAGACACATCGAAGACCTCCTCGTCCGCTCAAGCATATAAGTCGGCCTCTCCCCGACCTGTCGTCGCCTTTTCCTCACCAGCAGAGCAGCACTCAGCATCACAGCAGTTCCTGTCCTTTCTCTCTCGTCACTCTCTAATACAATCACTCTACTATTACTAGTAATCCTAATAACTCCCTCGACACTCACTCAACTGTCACTCTCTCGACAATTTCCCATTAAAACCAAAATGAAGTTCTTCACTGCCCTCGCCGCCTTCGTCGGCCTGGCCGCCGCCCGGGCCGTTGACCGTGTCGAGCGCCGCCACTGCGACGCCGTCACCTCCTGGTCGACCTCCTACACCACCATCACTCTGCCGCCCGTCACCTCCTACACCACCATCACCCTGCCGGGCGTGACCGAGACTTCCTACACCACCATCGCCACCACCCAGACCATCGACGTCCCGGCCCCGACCGAGACCGTCACCGTCCCTGGCGGCACCACCGTCGTCACCGACATCACTGTCATCATTGCCACTCTGGTCAAGACCGTCACCGAGGTTGAGACTCTGATCCGCGCCGACCTGAAGATCATTGGTAGGTGCCTCGATTCTCGGGGGGGAGCAGAGCAATGCTAACAACACCAGCCAACATCCTCGCCGCCGCCAAGATCGATGTCGATGCTCTCGTCAAGGTCGTCGTTGACCTCGTTGCTCACCTGCGCATCCTCCTGAACGCCTGCGTCTCGCTCCAGGGTCTCAAGCTCAAGGCCGATGTCATCGCCAAGGTCGATCTTGCTGTCGTCCTCGACCTCATTGCTCGCGTCCGCGTCCTGCTCGAGGATGTCCGCATCCAGGTCCATGCTCTGCTGAAGCTCGACCTCCGTACGTCCTTGCATCCTTCCTAAGTTCAATGGACTGAAGGCTAACGCTTCAAAGACATCCTCGTCAAGCTGGGCGTCCACCTTCGCGTCATCCTGCGCGAGGTGATCCCCGCCATTATCAAGCTGTGCATCGTCCTGGTCAACGAGCTCGTTGTCATCCTGCGCCCCGTCAACCCCATCCTTGCCGACAAGTTCAAGTACCACGGTGGTCTCCTCACCCAGCTGCTCAACCTCGTTGGCAACCTGCTCGCCAAGCTGCTCCGGATCCTCATCTAAACCTGTACTTGAGGGCTGGGTTCGCGATGCTCCTCTACTCTAATACGGGCTTTCCTGACATGTACCGATGACACCTGAGGTGTCATTGGCATGTATATGGATGGTTTAACTAGAAAGGGGTTGTTTCGTTCTCTTCGGGAATCGGGGTTGTAGATAGACTTGTTATTGTGTTTGGATTTCTTGTCTGGTAGTAAAAGCTGTGATAATGGGTTACCGTCCTGCTGGATGGGTTTATACCTTGGTTGTCTCCCGCATTGCAAAGTGAAATGTGCTCGTCTCCAAACTTCTATCTTACAACAAAGTCTCTAGGCCCCCTGAACAGCCAAGCGGTCCAAACGTTTACCGAATCTCCTGAACACATCTTGAACAAGCTTAGTGAGGCAATATCCAAGATGACATGAAGATAACTTGCACGCGACATCAATACCAAACTCTCACCGACTCCCTCCGTAACCTTTTCGTTGACAGCCTTACTCCGCTGATCACACCCTCATCCGCTGATCGGCATGATATCAGCTAAGACTTTAGCGTCCCTCTCAGAACCCTACCCCTGAACATGAGCACTGTTCAAACCGAACACACATCACCGCCGGCGCGATTATACAGCAACTGCAACGCTACCTAAACAATAAACAACCCAGCTCGAAACCAACAAGAAATCAAGCTTGTTTCCTCAGCTCCCCCAAAAAAGAAACGTCACGTCGCATCCTTCCTGTTCTTGTCCCCGTCATCTCAGCAGGCGTTGCTGGGCAGTTGTCACGCTGTGATGACAGAATCACCCTGTCCCCACCCCACTTTTGGGTTCCAGCCAATCGGAAGTTGGCAAAGTGGTACCACGGTGAAGGGCTTGGCAGCGATGCTTGGCGGCCGTCTCCTGACTGAGAGAGGGTGCGGAGGGGATCGGAATGGACTTGGGAGGTATAAGTCGGGCTGCTCGGGGATGAAGGTTGGTCTCGTCTTGTTGGGTTGTCGATCGTGCAAGACAATAGGAACGTTCGACGAGTTTTGATCGAAAACATCGAGCTGCTGGAATTGAGGGGGACGTTGGTGTTTGGAGTTCCCCAACGAAATTCACATTCATCATTGCCGCAATCGCATTTCAGTTATCATCTACCGAGGCACTGCACTTGACTACTGCAAGCACGCACACCAACACTAACTAGACACCAATCGGTATGTCACCAAATCTAGTCCCCTACTACTGAGATTTCCCATCTCATCTCTCACATGCATCTGCATCTTCCCCGCGATCCCTCAGCAAAACGCTAACACCACACTAGCACACTCCCGCCGTCCAACGCAAGGCTGAAACACACCAACTTCACTCCCAACCCTGATCCAGTGCAACCTCCGAACCTTAAACTCAACTTGCATCGCCACCCTACCCCAAAAATCGGATCGGCGTCACGAAGATCGGATTCTGCCATTGAGTGCTCAGGTCACATCCGCACATGGAAGACGAGGAGTACTTCCACATGATGCTTCAAGACCTGGAGCGGCTGGAAAGGGTGCATCACCACGTGGAGGAACCACCCTCAAGAAGGAGGAGGACGGGTTCATTTCGTCGGACATCATCTACTCCCAGTCCCAGTTCCAGTAGGGTCGCTCCCCGATTTGGAGGGTGGCTCGGACTCTCCCACTGGCGTCATCAACCAGAGGAGTCTACTAGTAGGAACATAAGGGAGAAAACTTCACATGCTGCTGCTACTGTTGCATCCCCCTCCCCCACATCTCATTCTCGGGAATTGCATAGTGGTTGGGGAGATGGAGATGCAGAAGATCGGCTCCATAGCCCCTTTATTTCGGGGCTGAGGGTTGCTGTTACGGGAACGTGGAGGTCTAGTATGGAGTGGCTTCATCATTCTCATCATAGTCGGGATGGGGATGCAGAGTTCAGGGATGAGAAGGATGTGGGGAGTAGGAGGAGTAGTAGGAGGTGGTCTTGGGAGAGTGGGGGGAGTGGGAGGTCTACTTAGGCTTAGGGGTTCTTCATGGGAGAGGGACTTGAAAAGGGTTGAAAGGGCATGAGATTATGCTTAAGGGAGGAGTATGAGATGGATGTGGTTTTCGGATTATTGTTTCCATATCTTTCGAGGAAGAAGTTTGGGGATACCCATTGTTACTACTCATTTGTTAGCTTACTCTTTTTGAGCTGGAGTTTTGGTCTGGCTGTATGCTTTCATTGCAGTCTGATATTAGGTGTTTGAGAAAGGAGTCAATGGTGCTGATGGCGAGTTCGCTTCTTAGAGATATCAATTTTGGTATTAACTATTTCTTCTCAACCTAAAGTGTGGGGAGAGTCAAATAACAGTGAATGAATGGTTTGTCATCTCGATTATACTTTAAGCATACTCCGTCCTGCCAGGTATTAATCAAGCAACTGTTGCAACATGTCAATCTTTATCACTTGGTTGGTCGAGACTTATACGTAAGTACTTCAAAACCGCCCATGTGGACTCTTGTAAGTCGTCTGTGTCTCAAGTCTCCGAGACCTAATGCACTATCCTTCTGTCCACCCTAAGGGTAGCACTGGTTGGCTGAAGATGGAACATGTGGAGGAGGACGGCTGTGGTGGCTGATTGAAGCTCAAGGCCTTTGAGCCCTGGTTGTGCTCTGGCAAAGTACATCCTTCAGTTCACAACGATATAGCCATAACTCCGGCTTCGACTTTCTACAACACCATATATTCCCTTCAACATCGTCGTCGTCCTCCTCGTCGTCGTCGTCGTTGTTGTTGTTGTTATTGGTGGAATGGCCAAAATATGCAGCACGCTTCACCAAGGGTATCTTCAACTGACGACCTCTACTAGCAGCCCGTCCATCTCCAGCAGAAACACATGGGCACCTAGTGGCCCGATATCCGGGCTATACAAGTAATCCGTTAGCGCTATGATGAGATCTGAGGTTGTTACCCCGGTCTTATTTTTTAGCTTAACGTGCTGCCAAGCGGCTTGTTGTCCCTCGCCACGCGGTCTGTTCAATTTAATGTACGGGCATTCATTTGGCAAGACGGTCGCTCGACCATGGTAAAAGAAGTAGACAGTAACCTCATCGATGGGGGGATTGGTTAGATAAACTGGGTAGTATTTTACACTGTCTTGGTTCTGCTGGATATAGGTGAGCATGTCATTGAACCGCTCTGCCATGTGGTCCCGGAATTTTTGGTTGTCCCAAAGCCAAGCCAAGTTGATGTATGACCACTTATTCTTCCATGTCATTCCTGCCGTGCGTGTGCTGACGTGTATCAGGTTGACGACTTGGTTCCATACAATGCGTTGGTATTGACGATCAGACTCTTGTTAATGCCACCCATAGGTCCCATCAGCCTCATCAAAAACATAATACTCCACCTTAGGGGGTAGGGGAGCGAAGGATTACTAAGAGCTTCATCAGGCTGTACTTTTCTGTGGCAACTGTGCAGTTCTAAGAGATAGAGATGTAGCTACTCATGAAGACCCGACTCGGACATTATCAGGAGATCTTGGTGCCAGACCTTGACAACAAAGATGACAAGAGAGATGATGTTCACATTAGGGAGTAGAGGCCTTGATTCTTGATGCTAACTCTCTGCCATGAACTTCGGGCATGAAACGGATATTACTAGTCCTCTATCTCGCAACAGTACAAAATCAATTCCCTATCTCTTTCACCACAGACCTGGCTGCGTCCTCCATCATCTCTGCTATGCTGCGCAGCATCAGCAGCACAGTGTACCAATGGCCTCTCCAAAGGTTTCCGTTCTCCTTGTCTATGGTGACCAATTGCCGAATGTGAACCATAAAGATGATGAAAATGTTCTAGCATAGCTTTGACAAGTGGAGGAACAAGGGGCCTACGTCCTCCCATCATCATCAACTGCCAGGGGTTTAGCATCTATGGCGTTTGGACCCGCATCATCTGTGACAGTGACGTCTTCGCCTTCGACGTTTTGAACATCTTGCGTCTCCAAAATGATGAGGATATCAATATCATGACTTTTGGGTGCACTGTCATTATTTTCAACGTTTGGGTTGTCCGTGTAAATGTCAGCGTCGAGCATGTCTTCTTTACTTGTATCTTGACCCTCGGGTTCAGGTTGGAGAGCGCCAACATTATCCAGCATATCTTCCATGTCAGGCCCCGTGTTGTCTCCTTTTGACATTAACATAACGGCAGTATTAGGAGTTGACAAGGGAGGGCTACTATCCATAGAGAAGGGGGCCTGAGCGGCATTCTTTGGGGAACCCCCAGCAAGGTTGAAGATCTGTTGTAATTCCGCGCAGAATCGCTTTGGTTGGTTTATGGTTGGTATTAAAACCATGGGAACTGTGGTACAGTTAAGTGATGGCACGAAACTTGAGTACGGCTATACTTAGAGGAGACACAGGAAACAACATGGCGCGTGATGTGTAGGCGGAGCCTGGAGTTTATCAGGTGAGAGAACAAAGTCTAGCTTATTAAACGAGACCTCTCTCTACACGCGGCGCTCGGGGGGAAGGGGGCGGCTTTTAACCCTCTGGGAGGGCAACCATAACCCTGCCTCCGGGACTGCATCTTCAACAACACCCAGAAAAACATCTGTAAAGCGGCTGTTTTCTAGCCTTTTACTAACCATTTAGAATATCACCTAAATATCATCTATCTGAACAGTGCCCTGTATTTCTACTCATTGGATTGATTGACCTGCTTTACTACTTTGCAAATGCGGCCACCGTTGTCGATTTCTTATAGCTAGTGCCACCTCCCAACTTGCAGAAAGCGCAGGATTCAGCTCGCAATCCAGTTTACCGCTCAAGGTCTAAATTTATCCACACCTGCCCAGCTGTTCCATCTAACTACTTACCAGTAAACAGTGCATTATCCTATAAATCGCCCTCATAACGCTTATGGTGTTACAAAGGACCAATAAAAACGCGGGGCTCACGTGGGTCTGAAACGGCCAATACGAAACAGGTGTCTCTGACAAAATGTTGTCAAAACCAAGAACCACTGACGGACTGAGAGGCCTTTGGCAGAGGAAAAAACGAAGGAAGGGATCCTGAATATTTAAGGTAGATACATTCCTCGCAGCAGGAAGGGGGACGAAGAACTCCCCAGTCAGCAAGACAAACAGTTGCGCATACCCAACTGGTGACCACAGTGCTCGTGAATCTGTGTGAGAACTGTTGTCTCTTAGATCCCTAAGCCTTGATTAAATCTGAACCCATCAGAGGAAGGCTAGATGGATCGTCACAGATTGCATATAGCCAGAGCCAGGGGCCGTTGAGGAGAGTGCCCAATATATGCCTAACCGACATGACAACGCGGGATCGGCTGGGCCATTGGCTCAGAATTCTTCACAGCCGCGGCAGAGTTGTTGTGCAGTTGTGACTCAAACTATGCGCTGATTCGCGACAGACGCAGCACATCCACACAGCGCTGGAGATGCAGACTCCAAAAACCTATTTATTGGCTTGATTTGCCGCACAATACTCACCACAAGACTACCCGCCAGGCCCTCCGAAGGCTACATAGCCCCTTGTATCTGAGAAATGGCCGCTGTTCTAGGCCAGCATATACAGTCCTCACAGAATTCATAGAGAATTTGAGCGGTTATCCATGGAAATTCAGGGTAATAACGTAGAAGAGCCGATATTATTCGCCACATTGACATCTAGCGACTAACCGCGAGGCTGCAGGCCTGCAGCAAACTACGTGGCTTAAATACTGCTGAGTGATAAGCAAGTGGCTGTGAAATACATAGGCGTTCATCGCGGCTAACAACAGTTTGTGACACTAGAGAGGCTTTCTGGCGCTGTAAGTCGGGTAGGACAGGTTTTGGCGCTGTTCTTGGACTTTGGGCGTGGGAACTGTGGCAAGCAAGCTCGGTAAGAGTCTGAGGAATCTCAGCAGAACTGTAGGAGGCATTGTGACATCATGTTACCCGTAGAGTCTCTGGAACGTAATGATATAGGATAGTCAGGAAAGGGCATTGTGTGGAAAGATGAAGTTGGCGACATACGAAAGAGCCAGGTGGGTCTGGAATACCTGCCTGCCACTAACGGCAGATCGAGAGTGGTTCAGGAAGCGGGCGCCAAGCCAAGGGAACCCACCTACGATACCGATATAGCTTGGGGACTGCAGTGAATCCAATCAGCAGACACATGAGACTGTTGTGGAAACGCGATTCTAGGGATTTTGTCCTTCAATATTAAAAAAAATAATAATTGAAAATACATTGCGCTACCATGTTGTACCTCACACACACGATCTCAAATGGCGGACTGAAATGAGCCGTGCCACTTAACAGCAAGCACCAGGATACCCGGCGGTTCAGAACTGTTTGGGCCATTCCAACTTTATACAGATGCTTCAATCTCCATGCAACCAGCGGATCGCTGCTTGATGGTGCGCTTGTATCAGGAGACGCTGTATCGCCCCACTTTTGACCTGCCCCACACTACTGGATACATGTAATTTCAGATTCAGGCCGCCATTTACACAATACACTTCAACCCCTCGACTTTTAATCAGCATTTTTAAAACATCCTGCACTCAAAAAAAAAAACAACTACCTCCATCCACGAAATGTACCTAAGTGACTTTGTTAGCTTCCACAAGAAGAAAAATCTGTAGTTGTGGTGGTTTCTGTGCTTGAGAGTGCTCCAATGCGGGCTCCAGAGGCATGGTTTAAGGCTGAATCTTGGCTGCGTAATATTCACTCGTTTTCATTTGCTGGTAATCCAACAGTGCGGCGGAATAACGCGTCCCCTTGTATCTCTTGGATGGCAAAAACGCCCATCAGCAACCCCTGACCTTTGGATACCTCGTGTTCGCTTCAGACAGCACAGCGCAGAACACGACGCTCAAGACCTAAAAGATTCAGCATAAGTTTTTCAGATTGCCTCCATAAGGGCTAATCAATCTTTTCTTGACTTTCTTGGACCGTCTTGCAAGTAGAAACTGGATGTCAAAGTTAGCAGCGAAGAACCTCGAAGTAGATTTTTATGGGAGGAGCCTTATCGGAGTCATATGATTGGCCATCTCTATAAGCCCCGTTAAAGAGATGCAATCAGCAAACGATCCGCGTGCAGGCTCTCAGCCAACAACCTGTTTGTGAAGCGATTCAAGCCCTCGATAGAACTTGATTTCCACAAACTTTTTTTTCAGCTTAGGCAGAGCAGGATGGTCCAAGAAGCGGATAATCGTCGGTCCATGCTGTCTTTCTCATTCCCGGGAGAGGAACCCGAAAATCTCACGAGGTTAGTCTTTAATGGACTCCACCTCCCTCTGAACCATTAGCTTATGTAACCACCTATACCCATCTCCCCCGCATTCCCCGCTTGCCAAGCCAGCAAGCAAAAGCGGAGCTCAGGAACGGGAAATCCAAAATTGGAGCTTAACCCCGGCGCGATCGCGTCGCCATCAATGCAACGTCAATCAGGGGATGATCACCACTCTGCCCAGGCACCAGAAAACAGCCAGATGTAAGAGCGATCTACCCGCGACGGTTTCTGCAAACGATGGATGGGATGGGGTAATCTGTGTTGCGGCTCGGCTGGATGCTCCTCAATTGCATCATCGTTCCCTCGCCCAATGACCCGACGACGACGATGATGACAATTCTCGAGGAAAGATGATCTCAACCGACGGACCACATGCATTGACCCTTGCCCTCCCGGCCACCGGCTCGGGAACACCGGCGCCAAGCATCGCCGTTCGTACCGGCAGAATGCAATGGCCAGCCTGCCACTGCGACTGAGCATTTTATCCGGCGAGCATTCCGCTCTTGGCACGACTTCTCCCTATCTTCCCCGCGGATCGATTCTCCAGTCTCGACATGTTCTGGCTGAATTCCAGAAGATGGCCCATCAGAGGTGACGAGTGAAAGGCCAATCACCGTCGAACCAACCGCTCGGCTGGACCCAGAGTGGCCCAGCTACCCGGTCCGCGGCCCGGATGGGAAGGATCGCGAATGGGGATGGAAATGGATCAGGCAATGGGAGAGAGCTCCCCAGAGAGAGCAGCGGAGTTGTATCCCGTCGTGGTATGCTCGTTGGGGTAGGGTTGTATCCGACCACGACGACAGGCTGGATTGCGGTTGGGGCGTAGTGGTGATAAATAGATGGCTCATCCACTGAGGCTGTCTCTTAACTCTTGCTCGTTACGGATCTTGGGTCTTCAGCAAGTCTCACTGCTGCATCGCCGAGCCAGTCAAGCAACATGCATCTCTCCTCCCTCCTCTTCCTCTCCGCCTTTCCGGGCTCCCTGGCCGGTGCCATCGGCCGGCCGCATCCCCAGCAGAAGGGCCTTCACCAGCTGGCCTTGCAAGCCGGGCTCAAGTACTTCGGCTCGGCAACCGACTCCCCCGGCCAGCGCGAGCGCGCCGGCAAGGAGGACGCCTACCCGCGGTATGATTACATCATGTGGAAGTCGGGCGAGTTTGGGCAGACGACGCCTACGAATGGGCAGAAGGTACCTCTCCTTTAACGCTGAGACTCAATTGGCAGTGAGGAGAGGCTGACATCACCAGTGGCTCTTCACCGAACCCTCCCAAGGCGTCTTCAACTTCACCGAAGGCGAGATCGTGGCCACCAAGGCCCGGAAAGCCGGCTACTATCTCCGCTGCCACGCCCTCGTCTGGCACAGCCAGCTCGCACCCTGGGTCGAGTCGCGGAACTGGACGAAGGCCGAACTCCGCAAGGTAATCGTCGACCACGTCACCCGCGTGGCCGGTCACTGGCGCGGACGCTGCTACGCCTGGGACGTGGTCAACGAAGCGCTCAATGAGGACGGCACGTACCGCGAGTCAATCTTCTACCAGGTGCTGGGCGAGGAGTACATCAAGCTTGCGTTCAAAACGGCGGCGAAGGCGGATCCGCATGCGAAGTTGTACTATAATGATTATAACCTGGAGTGGCCGAGCGCGAAAACGGAGGGGGCGAAGAGGATTGTCAAGATGCTCAGGAAGGAGGGGATCCGGATCGATGGTGTCGGGTTGCAGGCGCATTTGGTGGCGGAGAATCACCCAACCCTGGATCAGCATATTGATGCGATTAAGGGTTTCGCGGATTTGGGCGTGGAGGTGGCGCTGACGGAGTTGGATGTGCGGTTGACGGTGCCGGCGACGGCAGAGAATCTTGCGCAGCAGAAGGAGGTGTACAAGAATGTGAGTCCCCAACAGCAGTCCCCTCACACCGACCATCCTCCTCTTTTTGAGCTTTGCTGATAGTCGGATTTAGGTCGTCGGCGCGTGCGTCCAAGTCAAGGGCTGCATTGGCGTCACTATCTGGGACTTCTACGATCCCTTCTCCTGGGTGCCCGATGTCTTCCCCAGCGAGGGCGCGCCTTTGCTCTGGTTCGCCAACTTCACGAAGCACCCCGCCTACGACGGCGTCGTCGAGGCGCTGACCAACAAGACCACCAAGGCGAAGAAGAAGGGCAAGGGCCCGCGGGCGCTCCTCTGGTAAACGGACGCTTCTCCTTCGGATGTACATAGTTGGAAGCTGTACTTTTCCTCTTTAGAGTAATTCGTAATTCTTTTTTTTTTCCCACCATCTCTTTCCCCATTTTCTGCATCTCTTTTATCTTTTGCTCTTTCTGCGTCTTGTCTCGTCCTGTGATTCGCGCGCTTCTGTGGGATGGGGTCTTACATAGTCTTATCCATGGAACAAGCAACCGTGCTTCTAGAAGTCGGTCCCCACTCCGCGCAAGATCTGCCTTGACACAGTACATGCACCCGGCCCAGCCGGATTACAGAGAGATGACGAGATGCTGGGTCGGGTCCGTGCCACCGTGCTCCTTCGCTTCCAGATGTTGGAGTCTTGGCGGTATCGTGCGTATCAGTGACGGGATGGGGGTGAAATGTAAAAGAGGTCCCCAGCAGAGTGCAGCGAGGAATTGTTCTCGGGTCTGAGATGGATGTTTTATCTATTGCCAGCTGAGAAAACATTACACTATGTCTATGTCGTGGCATCTGTCAGTGGTGATCATCCGGGATCCCCATCATCCATCCAGCTCATCATGTTTGATCGGCTGTGTCCCCGACGGCTGAGATGGTCCGGCTTTTCATCACTTCCGGCATACTTATCCCTCGTTTGTCCGACAGATATCTTTCCTCCAGCTTACTTACGCCTCACTCTACCCGACGAGCACTCCTCTTTTCCCCCTGTTCAAGTTTTGACGACAGCAACGCCGGGTTAACACTTCTCGCGATGCTTATCCCTCGCTCACTCTCTGACTGACACCTCTCCCTCCAGTTTCCTTATTATGCCGATCACATTCGGATCAACCGACCGTCCTATCCCATCCTACTTATCCCTCGTTCACTCAACGCGAGTTCCCAACCAACGCTTTCGAGTCCTTTCTCCCATGAAACATGAACCATGGCCCTTAGGCCCTCTCGAGCCTACTTCAACCGCTCCCTATACCGTCACTCAAGTTCCCCAGAGCAGGACCAGACAGCTCCCATGACTAGCCGACCTGTCTTTGACCTCGACACTCGCTGAGACCAGCTCAGTGCGCTCTGCTCTCCCCTTCCCTCAACACCCCTGGCTGGACCAGCCTTCACAATCCGTCCAACCTTCCCGACATAGGACTCCTCCCCACCGCCGGACTTCTACTTATGGTCCTCCTAATTTCCCCATCCTCCTCCTCCTCTCCATCCCAATCCCCCTCTCTCGGCAACTTAACCGCCCGATCCAGCGCAACCGGCAAGTCCCTATGCCTCCCTCGCAGCATAACCCCGACCAAAAGCAGCTTGCTCAGCTTCCTCCATCCCCCGCAAAAGGAGTAGTCTCTTCCCTGGAAGCCGACCGTGATCCCGTTGTTTGCGTACGCAGAGACGAGCTCGAAGAGGATGTTCCAGAGGGAGTAGATCAGGGGGGAAGAGGTGATATGCGGGGTTTCGAGGAGAACGAGTAACAAAAACGAGAGGGCTAGGAGGGGGATGTCGTGGGA
>JAAFKN010000265.1:0-16242 GCA_011800035.1 Thermochaetoides dissita | reverse complement strand
GGGACGGGAACAGGAATTTTTCTCTTTCCTCTTTTCTTTTATGATGATGATTCGAGTCAGGTTTTTACTTGCTTGACTCGGAATGCAATACAAACATAAACGGGGCACATGGAAATTCTTCTTTTTTTTTTTTCAATATATTTCCTTCTCAGTGGCCCTGGGTTTTATTCGGTGGGTGTTAGGTTAGGTTAGGTTTAGGTTCAGCGAGAGGACGGCGGTTATCTGTTTATTGTTGTGCTGTTCTTTATGTAGGTATTTTTTTTTTGACGGTGTATGCGTTTCGTCTCTACGTCTTTGTTCGAGAGGTTTGGTGAGTTGCTGGGCTATTCAGGGGGTTGAGTGAGAGGAACAGAGGTTGATGATTGATGGATGGATGATCAGAAGGAGGGAAGAAGAAGAGTGCAAAAGTTGGCAGCTAGGGTGAGAAGGCTAGAGAGTTAGCCACAGCGAATAGGCACGATAGTATGATGCAATGAAGATACCTATGAGATTAAAAACCTGATGGAAGCCTTTTGTGATGTGTGTACGTACTTGATTCACTTGAAGTGATGGACCGACGGACCCTGAGACCCCAACCGGCGTTCCTCGGGGGCATAACCGTGACACTTTTCAGCACAACTGGAAACAGTCATCACAGCAGAACTCACAGAGTTGGAATGCCATTTCTACCTTTTCCTGTCCATAATCCTTTTTATATTCACCGGACCTTTTACCTAACAATAACTTTATAACCCTCGATTCAACGCTTTGTGTTAAACAAGTGGCGTTTACCATGGCATCATACATTCCTCTCATGCGACTTGAGCTTTACAGACCCAAAATGGATATTGTAACAGACATTCCGAACATAATATGGGTATATCTATAATAATAATATTCCCCCCTCAGTTGCCCTCTCCACAATCCCATCACGGAGCTAAGCCCTTAGAACAACCCCTGAATCTCCCCCGTCTCAGCATCAACATCCACATTCAAATAACCCGGCGCGGTCGGCAAGCCAGGAATCGTCTGGATATCCGCCGCGAGGGCATACAAATACCCCGCGCCAGCCGCCATCCGCACATCGCGAATGGGCACAATAAATCCCGTCGGGGCGCCCTTCAACTCAGGGTCGTGACTCAGACTGTACTGCGTCTTGGCAATGCAGATCGGCAGGTTGCCAAAGCCCTGCTTGGTGTACAGATCGATCTTCTTCTGCGCCAGCTCGGAGAACTCGACGCCCGAGGCGCCGTACATTTCGCGCGCGATGGTTTCGATGCGGTCGCGGATTGTGTTGTTGTCGAGAGAGTACAGCAGCTTGAAGTTCTTGGGCTTCTCCGCGGCTGCGACGACCGCCTTGGCGAGGTCGACGGCTCCCTTGCCGCCCTCGGCCCAGTGGTTCGCCAGGATGGCGTCTTCTGCACCGGCCTTGATGGCTTCTTCGCGGACCACGGCAACTTCGGCTTCGGTGTCGGTGGCGAACTTGTTGATGGCCACGACGACGGGCACGCCGTACGACTTGGCATTGGCGATGTGCTTGGCGAGGTTGACGCAGCCCTTGCGGAGGACCTCGACGTTCTCCTCCTTGTAGACCGGGTCGAGCGGGGCGCCGGGGGAGATCGGGGGGCCGCCGCCGTGGACCTTGAGCGCGCGGATGGTGGCGACGACGACAACGACGTCTGGGATCAGGCCCGAGGTGCGGCACTTGATGTTGAAGAAGCGCTCGCCGCCCATGGTGAAGTCGAAGCCGGCTTCGGTGACGACGAAGCCTGCCTTGGCGGAGTGGTCCTCGTCGGGCTCGGTGCCGGCCAACTTGAGAGCCATCTTGTCGGCGAGAATAGAGCTGTTGCCGATGGAAATGTTGGCGAAGGGGCCTGCGTGCACGAAGACGGGCGTGCCCTCCAGGGACTGCATCAGGTTGGGCTTGATGGCGTCCTTCATGAGGGCGGCCAGGGCACCGCCGCAGCCGATGTCGTCGCAGGTGATGGGCTCACCGGACTTGGAGCTGGCGACGACCATGCGGCCCAGGCGCTCGCGCATGTCGGCCAGGCTGGTGCTGAGAGCCAGGATGGCCATGCACTCGCTGGCAACAGAGATGTCGAAGCCGGTCTGGCGGGTGTGGCCCTTCTCGGTGGGGGCAGTGCCGATGGTCACGCCGCGCAGGTGCCGGTCGTTGACGTCGAGCACGCGACGCCAGGTGATGGTCTCGGGGTCGATGTCCAAGCGGGCGAAGCGCCGGATCTCCTCCTCGGTCAGGGAGTCGGGATCGGTCTTGTCGATGCCGAGCTTCTTGAGACGGCGAAGCATCACGGGAGTGAAAGAACGCTTGCCGTTCTTGACCGGAACCAGACGGCGATAGAGAGGACCGTCCTTCTGGGTGGCCTCGTGGAACATACGGGTATCAATCGCGGCAGCCAGAAGGTTGTTTGCCGCAGTAATGGCGTGGATATCGCCCGTCAAGTGCATGTTGAACTCGTCCATGGGGATAACTTGGCTGTAGCCGCCGCCAGCAGCACCGCCCTTGATGCCGAAGGTCGGGCCCTGGCTGGGCTGGCGCACGTTGGCAAAGGTAACACGGCCAAGGTGAGCACCCAGAGCCTGGGCCAAACCCATGGTCGTAGTGGACTTGCCCTCACCCAAGGGAGTAGGGGTAATGCCAGTGACGACGACGTAGCGGCCATCACGGCGATGGGCCAGGCGCTTGAGAATGCTGAGATCAACCTTGGCCTTGTAAGAGCCGTACGGCTCGAGCTCAGAGGCGGCAATGCCGATCTCCTTGGCAACCTGGGCAATGGGCTTCGGGCGCTGGGCGCGTGAAATGGCAATGTCCGAGGGGACGGGAGTCTGGAGATGGAGCGGTAGGGGAGTGATGTGCCTCTGGCGTTCGGCCTCATAGGCCTGGTTAGCAGCGTCGAAAACGTTCTGCAGCAGCATGGCGACAGTCATGGGGCCGACGCCGCCAGGCACAGGAGTGATTTGTGAAGCAACCTGGGAAGCCGACTCGAAGTCGACGTCGCCGACCAGGCGCTGTCCCGACTTCTTAGTCGCATCGGGGATGTAGTTGGTGCCGACATCAATGACGACGCAGCCAGGCTTGAGCTGCTCGCCCCTGATGAAGCCGGGCTGGCCAATGGCAACAACCACGATGTCGGCCTGCTTGAGGTGCTCCGCCAGGTCCTTGGTCTTGGAGTGGCAGACAGTCACAGTGGCATCAGCATTCTTCAGCAGGTAGCTGACAGGGCTGCCAACGATGTCACTGCGGCCAACCACAACGGCGTTCCTGCCGGCCAGCTCGACACCCGACTCCTTCAGCAGAACCATGATACCCTTGGGGGTGCAGGGCACGAAGAAGGGGTGGCCGCCGCGCTTGGCCAGCTCGCCAATGTTGTGGGTGCCGAAGCCGTCGACGTCCTTCTCGCTGGCGACGGCCGACGTGACATTGTATTCGGACACATGCTTGGGCAGCGGCAGCTGGACGAGGATGCCGTGGACGGAGGGGTCGTTGTTAAGGGCAGTCACGCGGGCGATCAGCTCGGCCTCGGTGGCAGACTCGTCGAACTTGATAAGCTCAGCGGCGATGCCGACCTCCTGGGAGGCCTTGAGCTTCATGCGCACATAGGTGGTCGAGTCGGAGCGGTCGCCGACCTGGATGATCTTGAGGCAGGGGTTGAAGCGCGGGTTCGCAGCTTTGCGGGCGGCAATTTCAGACTTGAGCTGCTCGCGCACCTTGCGGGCAATTGCGGTTCCATCGATCTTTGCGGCGGCCATGGCTGCTACCGAGCTGCTATACGCCCTGCTGGGGGCAATCGAGGGCTGGCGGGGGAGTTGGGGACGCAAAAGCGCGCAGCGTCGCTGGTTGTTGAGGACAGGGGGATTGGAGACGGGAATGGGGAGTGGTGGTGAAGTTCTTTGGCGGGGTGCAAGCCCCAAGACTCCAGTGGGACGCGGGGCTGCGGAGCGTCCGAAGTCAGCCGAGGAAGGCCGCGGGAAGTCGGGCAGGCACCTCGTCTTGTCCTCTACAGTGCCTGTCTTTAAATCTGCGACAGAGTCTGCGATGGTCTTCTGACTGCCTTCGTGGCACCGTTGTCGTCTCTCAACGGTAATCAGCGATCTGCAGTTTGCTGCTCTCGCACTGCCCAACTGCAATGGCAATTGGCTCTCGATAAAAGCTCGTGGAAGTGGCCGACGGCAACCGCGCGATATCCTGTGGAGGAGGGTTGCGAGGGCCATTGTTTTGTCGCTCTCGCCTTCGCTGTTGTTTGTTACTCTGCAGCATCAACATAGCGCCACGGCATCTCCGTCCAGTCAACAATCGCCTCGTCTTCGTCCTGACTGGTACAAGCCAGCTGTTTTGGCACCGGGAATCAGTGTATGAAGGTTCTGCTCCGGGCCTTGGGCATCGAAGCGAGATAATGAGACTCTTGTGGAGTCTTCGGGTTCAAGAAAAGCTCAGTTACTCGAAATGTCTCTTCAATCGGCCGACAAGGGACAGCGCAAGAACACAATAAAAGCTGGATATGCTCGACATAGCCGGCTCAACTGCCAACAGACAACTCAATGACAATATTTATGGCGGCGCGGTCCATGCTGGATGACTCACAATTGACTTTGAGTCTTCTTCCCTTGGCCACAGTCAGCTGCACAAAGGATGTCCAAGGTAGGTTCGAGATTTAGAGCCCGAGGAAAACACGAGAAAGATATGATGCCCTTTGATTCAATGCAACGAAGAAGCACACCGTTGTCTTATACACCGGCTTCCTGAGAACTTTGGAAGCTTTCGGACCCCAAACTATGTCCTCTGCTGATCTTCCGCGCCGGGAAGGGAATGGTGTTGCTTTGGTGCTGCAGGACAGCGACCAACTTATTATCGGCTGTTACTGTCCCAGCATTGCATGTGGTAATACTAACAGTAAACGATTATACCAGAATTTTGCCTGCTTCATCTTGAATAGTGGTATAGTGGTTTGTTGCAATTGGCTCTGCAAGACAGCTGCTGAGCAGCTGTAAATTTTTTGGATTTTGAGGCTTTGAGATCTGCTCGAACCATGAGATCAAAGCCCCCAAATGCCCCGCTCTCCAAAACAGGAAGGCGGTGAAGCGCCAGCTGAAAGAACGGTGGGGTAGGGACCCCAGAACAGCGCCCCGCGGTTCAGCCTATCGGGCCCGCCCACAAGCACATTCTGCGGAAAAATTACTGGGCACGCACCGTCGCACATCGACTCCCGGTCATCTTCGACGCCGCCGCCGCCAGCCCCGACCTCCACAACCCCGTGTTTCTGTGGGCAAACCTCGATCCGTCGATCCGACCGAGACCCTCGATTCCCTTCGATTTCGCCTAGATCAGCAGTTCAGCAGACCAGCACCACTACCCGCCATCATGAGGCCCATCCTGCTCAAGGGCCACGAGCGTGCCCTGACCCAGATCAGGTACAACCGCGAGGGCGACCTCATCTTCTCCGTCTCCAAGGACCAGCAGATCTGCGTGTGGTTCTCCCACAATGGCGAGCGTCTCGGTACATACCGCGGCCACCAGGGTGCCATCTGGACCGTCGACGTCGACCCCACGACCACCATGATCGCCTCCGGTTCCGCCGACAACACCATCCGTCTCTGGGACGTCAAGACCGGCCGCCTGCTCAAGACATGGGACTTCCCGACTGCCATCAAGCGCGTCGAGTTTAACGAGGACGGCACCAAGCTGGTTGCTGTCACCGAGAAGCGCATGGGCCACCTGGGTACCATCGTCGTGCTCAACATCAACCCTGACGTCAATGCCGAGCAGTCTGACGAGAAGGCTCTGGTCATCGTCTGCGAGGAGAGCAAGGCTACTGTCGCCGGTTGGAGCTACCTGTCCAAGTACATCATTGCCGGCCACGAGGACGGCTCCATCTCTCAGTACGACGCCAAGACCGGCGACCTGCTGCTCAACATCCCCATCCACGAGCTCAACAACCCCATCACCGACCTGCAGTGGTCGGCTGACCGGACCTACTTCATCACCGCCTCCAAGGACAAGACGGCCAAGGTAGGCTCTTCCACTGCTTAACCTATACACTTCCAGATACTAACAACCCCCCAGCTCATCACCGCCAAAGACCTCGAGGTCCTAAAGACCTACACGGCCGATACGCCCCTCAACAGCGCGACCATCACAGCAAAGAAGGACTTCGTTATCCTGGGTGGTGGTCAGGCCGCCATGGAGGTCACCACAACCGCCGTGCGCCAGGGCAAGTTCGAGGCTCGCTTCTACCACAAGATCTTCGAGGACGAGATCGGCCGCGTGCGCGGCCACTTCGGCCCCCTCAACACCGTCGCCGCCGACCCCACCGGCAAGGGTTACGCCTCTGGTGGTGAGGATGGTTACGTCCGCGTCCACCACTTCGATAAGGGCTACTTCGACTTTATGTATGAGGTCGAGCGCGAACGTGCTAATAAGCTTGCTCAGCAGGCTGCTCAGGCGCAGGCTGCTGCTGCTGCGCCGGCGGCTGCTAAGGCGTAAGGGGGAGGTTGTAGTGAGGGTTGGTGTGTGCAGAGTTGTGTAGTTATGGTATCCGCATGATGATGATGGGTCGGTAGAGAGGATTGCCGGCTAGACAAAGAAGCGGGTTGCTGCTGCTTGCGTCGGGAAACGGAGCGGGGAATAACTTGCGGCGGGGTTTGGCATCTCATTTTTTTAAGGCGTTCAGGGACGATAATACAAATTACAATCTCGGGGCGGCGGATCTATTTATCTACCTTCCTAGAAATGTGACGAAAAAAACGAATAATGGGTTCCCTGTCTGGAATGAGTACGGCCTGGGCGTAACTAGGCCCTTGGTTTATCTGTTACCATGGGGTATACGTCACAAACAGCACACCTGGTGTCTAGGAAGACGTGACAGCAAAAGATTGACTAACGGCACCGCTGACTGCATCGAACAACGCCCAGCTCCAGTTCATTGATTTACTTCTATGAGTCCTCTCTCCATGAGTTTCCCATATCAAGCCCAAGAGTGAACTTCACTACAGCCGATTGCCCCTTTCCAGCCCCGTTTTTTCCTCAGAGCTGTGAGAACCACGGGACAGTCTGAAGGTGTCCCATTGCCAAAAAACCATCTCGTGACCCTTTTGCCGGGGAATCCCCCCAGTCCCGGAATAATCCTTCACATCTGCCGATAAGGGAGGTCTTCAAAATCCTTTCCCAGATCAGCCCCACGTTTCTGGTTGCCACTCACACCCTGATATCCACGCCGACAGTGACGCAACTTTGGAGTGACAGCAGCAGTTATGTCGTTAGCTGCTCCTTGGGCAGTGGTGAGCACGTTTCCGGCTACCTGAATAACCGCATTTGGCCCTGGTACAGCCGTGGTTTGGGCAACAGCCGCGCTGGTGGCTTGTGCGACGACTGCAGCCGCGGTTGGGAGCTGGGCCTGCACGTTGGATGTCCCAGACTATGTGGCGGGCGGATGGCGGTCAGCGGATGTTCTGTCAAAAATAGTTTTGATTGGACTGGATACTAAGGCCAAAAGGGACCGTCTCAAGCCTAGGGTGGTCAGGATATATGTAGACATACCTGAAGGACAGGATCAACGGCCAGAAGCTGGACGTTCGGGACCTCTCGCGCCACCGAGACTGTGGTGAAGATACTGGTAGCAAGGAGCTGGAGAATAAGCTGGAGGCGCATTGTGACTGGAGGATGGAGCCAAAGTGTGCAGAGGGTATAGGATCGTGTCTATCAAGAAGCGACTGCTGACCGGGAGGTCGACTCTGACAGGAAGCTCTCAACTGAAAGGACTAGGTCAACTTATGTTTTTTGCAACATCCCGCGCTCCTAGCAATCACCGAAGATAGTCTCATTTTTACGACGGCAACACCGTTCTTCGGCTTAACTCGAGGCTTGTTTGGGCAGATAGACGGCTAAACGTGAGATAACAACGGTAGAAGTAACCTACCACGATTGGCGCGTGAGATCCATATGAGCCTCTTGTTGATATATATTATGTTCGTTCTACCATGTCTCAGCGTTGGTTGTGTTATACAGCCGGTTCCTCAGTTGAGCCGCCGAATTGTGGGATGCGTCGACCCCTTGTTGACAGTTCTTATGACTACTCTGGTTGAGCAGCCCTAAAGAAACCAGGTCTTTGATCGTGCTAAAGGAGACTGGAAGAACTGCTGATGATATCAAGGCGAACTGTGGTGCAAGAAATAGATCATATGTTACTTATGTCTGCACTACGTTAATGCTCCATGGGAAAGGAGAGAATTTGAAGCTAACAAACTTTGAACATCCAGATACACGCAAGGCCGTGGCAGGGGAAAGTTGCAGAGCACCGGATTTAGACTGGCAGAGCTTCGGTAACACCTTCATTTGAACCACCATTGCTAGATAGATCCAGGGAGATATTGTTTGATCATCACCTTTGTAGAGGTCGTCAACGTCCCTTAACTTACTCGGCCAGCTCTTCTTCCACGTCCTCGACTGTGCCAGCTCCCCCCACTTCTTCCCCTTCCTGTACGTCTTGAGTCTGTTCCCCCTCCGCCCCTTGCTCTCCCTCCTTAGGCTCTTTAGGCTCCTCCTTTACCGCAGCCGCGGTGCAGTTTCCAATCTAATAAGCAGCAATGGCATTCACAATCTTCAAATCCACACCCCATACGTTGACGACAGCGGATTCCTGCAGGTTGGATTGGAGACTGTATATCGTTGCTGCACCGAGATCCTTGAACAGTATTGTAAGTATTGTATATATTCATCTGAGACTTCATTTTACTCACCTCGCTAGAGTCTACAAGAGGCCCTAGAGCCTTTACGGTGCGCTCGCTGAGCGTAGGCGTCTTCTGTACCACTTTGGGGCCTTTAACACGGAGAACATTTAAGATGGCTTTCTCCGAAACCGAGCAGTTGCAATGGGCGTCAAAGACGGCCTTCCCCTTCTTCATTGATAAATGTCTCAGGTTTGAGCTCGTAAAGGCGCTGGGTGAGCTCATCACTGAGACCTAGGATATCCTCGAGGCTGTCGTATATGTACTGTATTGATGATAAAAGTTCTCTTTGCTAGTTCTTTTGGGAACAGGGGATGGATGCAGAGAGGAAAGAAAACGGGAGACATCTAACCGAATACGCTCCTTCATTGGCCGAGATTTGGCATCGGTATCAATTGAGTTGGCAGTATCCCATAGGTTCCAATGGCAAACCTCGATACTATTGAATGCCTTAACTACTTCGTCGCAGGTAATGTTATCATCGGCAGCGATACACCTGACGACAAGGGCAGCTATCGCTACAAGGAATGGGAGACGCATGGCTTCTCTCACTAGAATCGAGTTTGCCTGACCTAGAGATCGAAATACGCGTAACTAGGCGATTTACACAAAGTCACAGACAGATGTTGTGACAGAATGGAAGGGGAAGTCCGCTATCTTCCCTCCAATACGAATCGGCGCTCATTGTCTTTTATATCACGATGGATTATCGTACGCCATTTGCCAACATTGACCGAGCAATTGGTCCGAGAACGATCGGCTAGCCGTGCGTTTAAAGTGCGATCAGCGAAAATGCTTCGTGATGCACGGTTCATGAGTGTTCAAGGCGTTCCTGAAAAGTGTCTCACACTCAATCGCCGTTCGCGGAGTGTGGGCTTTAAAAGGCCTATCATATCTCTATGCCAAGGTCGGCGTTGAGATGTTGTCTGTAATGTCTCGAATACATGACCCAATAACTCGGGTTCCACCTGTGTTAAAGAGATATACTGATGAATAAGATGAATATCCAGAGGAAAGTTCCAATCTTGTGAATAACTCAACCCATGCAGTGCTTCGTCTCAACTGCTGCATCTTGGAAACTGGAGCTTCTCTATGTTACCCTGTCAGTTTTCCGTCTTGCCGCCTAAGTCTTACGATGTATTCGAAAAGGGCATCTCGAGATCCTCGAGGGTACGACTCGGATGCTCTGGCAATCCAGCAGACCCAAGATGTCGTGTCATTGGAGCTTTTGCGCTCTGACCCTGTGTCGTACGTTTCTCGCTGCTGTCAGGGGTCGTTGAAACGTACCTGAATCGCTGTCAACTCCTGTCCCGCCAAGACCGTGTCTGTTGCATCCTCCGAGCCGCGAACATGTCAAAAGGGCAATGATATAAGCAGAAGACTCAAACTTGTTAAAGTTTAACCTTTGAGTCTTCCTTTCAGTCGTTCAAGGACACAACTTGAAGATTGTTAACTCCTGTCTTCGGACCGTTACTCGTGAAATCGCCTGATCTCGAAGACATCACTGGCACCGAACCCACTTCCAACCCCAACTCTAGCAGCCATCATGTCCTCCAATCAGAGCCAAACCCAAAGCCAAGGAGGCCAACGCCGGCCAAACTCATCCAACCCACGCCCGGGAAATCTAAACTTCCCGCGGGTGCCACGCGGCGCTGACCCTCCGCCGTTGCGCCCCACTCCCCGCCGAGCCACCGTCACCTCCGGTTCCACAGCCAGCGGCTCCACTAATATCCGACAGCGACAGCAGCAGCAGGGCAGGACCCCACAGCAGCCCGGTTCGACTGCCAGTGGTCCTGGTGCTAGGGGACGTGCATCAACCATCGGGTCACAGACGTCGAGTTTGGGGCAGAGATCAAGCTCTTTTCCGTTTAACCGGGGGAATAACGGCAACAATAATAACAATAATAACAATAACAACAATAACTTGAACCGTGACCCCAACTGGCCCTTCAACCGGAACAATAACAACAGTAATCGTGATAGCAATTGGCCTTTCGACCGGAACAACAATAGTAATAATAACAACAACCGGAGCAGCAATTGGCCTTTCGATCGCAACAACATCAACAGCACAAGCAACAGTAATCGTGACAGCAGTTTCCCCTTCAACCGCAGCGATAGACCCAACAACACTAACAGCAATAACAACCGCTCCCGGATACCAACCAACCCCAGCAGCTCCAACCCAACCCGGCGCTCCCCTCGCAGCTCCTTTGCCCCCGGCACCCAACAAAGAACAGGCTCACCAACCGGAGCTGCTGCTCCGGCACCTCGCCCGACGCCCGACAGCGCAGCAACAAAGCAGCAAATGAACCAGACCTTCGCCATCACCATGATCTCGAGTCCCGTCAATCCACTTCCCTTCCCGCTGCCCGTTCCGTTGGGCATTGCGATGTTATTGATGGGCAGTGCGAATGGGAGTAAGCCTAGGGCTCCGGCGGCTGCGGCGTAGTTGTGCATGATGTGATGATGACGAATATGATGATGATGATGATGATGATGATGATGATGATGATGATGATGATGATGATGAGGGAGGTTAAATTGGGTTATAGGCCGGGCTGGTACCCGGTAGGTTATGGATCTTATCAAGGATATGGGTTAGGCGGTTATTGGCGTTTGGTGGGCATTTTGTATTGGGGATGTAGGCAGTGTATAAGCATCAACTGTACATTAGGTTGAACTCATCAATATGAGAAAAAGTGCGTTGCGCATAGAATAGTCATAAACATCTCTTCACATATCTTGCCCCGAGGGATGGCCCATTGCTTCTATAATGAACGTGATACCTATCTCCATAGTCCACCGAAGAATTTAGATATCTCTCCACTCTGTGATTCATTGCCCAGAATGGAGCCTGGCTTGCACGCAAATAATATTAACCACGGTTTTAGCAGTAGCCATCCTGGCCCCTCCATTTGATACATCCCGCAGTTTCTATGCTTGTTACTGCACGTAATCCTCTTGTCCCTCTCTCCTGTTCCATAGCTCTTTCACCTGAAATCATAGGCCCAACATGACTGCCACTCGTGGTGACTCTGGTGTACACCCCAATATCATAACCCACATTTTCATTAGTGCCCATTCTGTGGGATTCTCGGCCCAAAACGTAAAATAGCCCACAATGTACTCTGTGAAATATTGGCCCCCAGGAAATGGACGTTATTAAAATTCCCAAGTACAGAGACAGCCAATATCTCGTCTTCCTTCAACGACCTGGGAAGTACTTGTCACCGGTCCACATGCAACAAGCCATTACCGACAATAGTGGCCACATTAATGCAGCGAACAGGAACTGCAATGCCAGAGATTTCATCGACTTCCTAAGCTCCGGCAGACCTTCATCCCCGGAGCAAGGCCGCCCCAGTGTCACACAGGTGCCCTGGGATTCCCCTGAGGGCATTGCGATCCTCGACGAATGGCAGCACATTCGTAGAGAGATCTCCGCCCGCCGCCCGGTCAGGACAAGAGCCCTTGGCCAGCCTTCAACAGACAGTACTATGCAACCGCCCGGGCAGCTACGGCCCCTTTGTCCTCCCCTCCCTCTCCCGTCCAGAATCCTTCTCCACAGGGCCCTAACCCACCACCGACCCCCATCGGCGACACTATCGTCGTGAGATACTAAGTGATGCCACCCTCTCTCAAAATCGTCTCGGCCAACGTCCAACCCTCGAGAACCAACACCGACGGCGTCCTAGAACTCGCCGTCAAGCGCAAATGTCAAATCGTTTGCAGCCAAGAACCTCCTATAATCTTCGGCAAAGTACGTCATCCGGGCTTCACTACTTTGGCCCTCGACGGCAACGACACACGCGCAGCCATATACGTGGACCGGCGTCTAACTTTCGACCCAGCCTTTCCCCCCGACCATGCCATTCTCGGCATCTCCCTACCTTCGATTACGATTATCAACGTATACCTACATCCCAGACTGGATAGGGCCCTTCCAGCCTAGATACGCCTCAGAAACATACAATGTGTACAACGCACCGTTATCCTTGGCGATTTTAATACACGCCACCCAGCTGTTGGCGCGGATAGGATCATTCGTGCATCCAACTGCTGAATCATGTGCCGCAATGAACACAGCCCACATACTAATGCATTAGGAGTGTCACTGTATCGGCTGACCGTGAAAATTGTGGGATGATATCATCTGTGTATGAGAAGATAGTTCCTAACTTAGGCATAACATCCATCGGATCCTCCTGCCTGGCCATCTTGTCCAGCCTCATATGCAGTAATAGCTTCGACCACTATCGGGTCCAGCTGACCATAGTAGTACTCAACAATTTTCGCATAATGTTCCTGTAGAATCTGGGTAAGAATACTCGCAAGGTCCTGAAGAGATCAATTAGTGCTCCCTGCACCAACCTCAAGTCCCCAAGTGAAAAGCTTACGTCGCTCCCCTGCTTAGCCCGACTCAGGGCCTGCACCATGGCTTTGCTGACGCTGCCATTTGGAACTACTTTCGCGTCCTCGATCAGAGAATAAAAGAAAGAAGACTGAACATTTGCCATGTCGTAGTATGTCCGGGCAACCAGGTGGGCATCGTATCCTTCGAACTTGACGGTCTCGCTCTTCAGGGCATTTATCATCTGCTCATTGTTATAGATAGCGAGATCAGCTGTATTGTTCAGATCGGATACAAGGAGCTATTGGAAGAGCATTATCAGTTGTAGCCTTCAGAAGACAGGGGCAAGGCGGATAGCACATGACATACAGACCAGAGCTCAGTGCTATTCTGTCTTGTGGAGCCATCGGGATGTGTTCCGTTAATCCCGCTGATGTCAAATGCCGGCGTTGATACTTCGTTGTATCTTTTCATCAGGATCTCAAGGTTTTCTATCACTGTGCGGAGCTCAAGTTGAGCAAAGCATGGAGAGCAAATGACTAGCAGACTTGTGGTGATAGTCTCAAACTTCATGTTGGCCACTGAAAAAAAGTAATGAATGCTTTGTAGATGTCTCACGGAACACTGTTTGTTGTTTGTTGGGCATCAAGCGGATCAAACAGATCGGGTAAACTCAAAGGTCATCAGCACCTTTTATCTCTGTTCCTGGTATAACCTGTGGCCTCTATTGGATCCAAGCTGACGTGGCCTCGGAGACTACAAGCTTGTGTGGCGGGTAGCATGGATCGGATGTGACGCGAGGCGATATCACATCCAACTTTGTAAACATCTGTAAAGATCGAGAAGACCCGCATTATGGTCTCCGCTAGCTTCTGGGACAGGTTAAACTTTCAGAACCTAGAAAGTCTCCGCCTCCACATGCCCTCGTGAGCATGGAAATTGGCGAAGCAGCTGGGAGCTTTATATGTAACTTCTAGGTAGATATGCAGTGACGGTTTCCTTGAGTGTTTGGAAACAGGTTGAGGCAGCCTATCTCGATTAGATCTTTTGACACGCTCCTGAGTTACGAGGGTTGGAAAACACTCGGATTTTTGGACGAGCAGTGATACCAGACAGTACCACAGATGCGGTACCCCAGAAACTCAATCACCTTAGATTGAGAGGATATTCGAGTCGCATCAAGGTGCCAGCATCACGGAAATCGGGGCTTTCGAAGTAAAACTTTGCACTGTTCTCTATCAGGGGACATGTATAACGAATGTGGCTCTCCAACATTGCTCCAGTTTCAATGTTCCTTCTTGTTCCACCGGCGGTGGTTCTTGCGTGGTCCAGTGGTTAGACCCAGAATGAGCTACTTGGGGGTTGTGCCGTAAGCCTGTAGAGCATCTTCCATCTCGCTGTTGTAATTAGCCACCATTTGGGAAAGGATGTGACTGATATCTGGGGAAGTCTTGATGATGAGAAGGGCTGCCACATGCTACAAAGCTGATGATCAGTATACTGTGCATTTAAACTTGATCCTGTCAAGTAAACAAAGAAGAAACCACAAGGACCTGCCACAGTGTTAACAGAAAGAATAGACAAGCCTCCGTAGCTGGGTGTCCGACCTCAGGTGCGCTTTCGAGAACATCTCACCCGTGGATAGCAAGTGCTCTCAGGAGCATTTCCTGATCCCAAACAAAGTCGGAAAACATATTGGTAATCTCCTGTTCCTCCAGGCGTCCAAAGTAGTGTCCTCCAATTTGCTCCAACTGACGGACCAAATCAGCACTAGTGGTGTCGATGACCTGCAGGTCGTTTTAAGATGTCCTGTTATGATGGGTCATCAGTATCAGAACAAAGGGCACAGAGTAAGCGCTCAAAGCTTGTGCGACTGCCCACTGCGTAAGGTCCGGAGCCCTTCTTGTATAACTGAGCATTATCTTGTGTGATTGTGTATGCCGGCACCAGTAGATCGTTGATGGTGACAGTCATGTTCATGAGCCTGGCAACTACTTTGGCACCAGGGGCCGATTGCACTGTGAGCGACAGCCAAATGCAAGCACGGCAACTGTTAAAAACTGTGAAAGGCACATCTTGATGGAGGATGGCAAATCGAGGTCTCAGCAGAAGAGTGTCCAAGAATGTTAAAAATGTCGCTTGTGTGAAATCGCTGCCATGATGGATCTCGAGTGGGAAATGCAGAAGCACCCGATGTAAAGGTAATTGACATTGAATTGTTCAAGTTCCCGTGATATTGTTTTTGATGTGGATGGGACGGGAGGTCGGCGGGGAAACAGAAACGGGCTGAATGTCAGAGGCAATCTCCAATCTCATCTGATGTATGTATAGTTAACTCACAGATATGGCTTAGGACCCTCCAGAAGCCAGGTCATTGACAAAGGGAACTTGTATTTTACCATGTCCTGATATGTAGCATTCAGTTTGTTTCGAGTGCGAGCGATAGCCAGATCCTAAGATCCCTTCTAGCAATTGTGAAGTTGACCCTGAAAACACCTTATTCACAACCTTCACACTGAGCAGCGCAGGTTGAATAGATGGTCCAACCCAAGGAGCAGCTTGAGCGGGAAGAACGGCCGGGTTTTTCCTTTCCAATATATCTAGAACCTGGACCTGCTGGAGGTAACAGTTGACCCAAGCCACTGAGATATTCGATCTGTCTGCTGAGGGAAATACCGCATCAAATGTCAAATGTGTTCAATTGAGAAACCAAGCCATCTCCAATCCTCAAGGAGTCTCCAAGATAGTTGATGGTAAACATGATATCCTCCTCCCCATGTGTCAAATTCCAAATTCGCCAAAATATGGACACGCAAGAGTTCCAAGGCCACTCCATAATGACGACAGGATCTGAGAAGCAGACATATACCACGAATAGCCCTTTCCCCTGTTGGAAAGCACAGCATCCCCAGTTGTCAGGGAAAATAGTAGCTGGACCTCAAAGACTATGGGAGATGGTACTAATACGTTAAAGTTCAGCTATCACATGTTGTGGAGGACATTGGACAGCAGAAATGATGAGAGCAAGAAGACTCAAGACAAGGATGCAGAGGCTCATGATAAAAGTGAGGAAGGCAGGGCAAAGTCCCAGTTCCTCCGAGTTGAGATACCACCAAGCCCAAGAGATTAAATTCAAGAGCCGCGATTATACTACAAATTTATACGATGAA